>PVHP010004761.1:0-69329 GCA_004024765.1 Zapus hudsonius | reverse complement strand
TTATGCAGACTTATAGAAAGAAGTGAGATGTTAGGAATGAGGGGTAAGGGAAGGGGGGAGGGGAATGGCTTAAGCAGGAGGCCAATCCTAAGTAGGTTCAAAAACATAAAATCCTCACAAGCATACTGCAACCTAAAGAGTAAATAGTGGGCGTCAACTGGCAAGAGGGGTCATGAATAGCAGGGGAGAATGTTTAAGTGTGTGAATAATTGAGCAGTCTGAAAGCCCCGGGTCCCAGTCACCGGTCTCTTCCCTCACTGAGCTGTTGACCAAAGTGACCCATGAGGTGACAAAAATAAGACAGAATTCTGTCAAGGCTCTTGAACACCCTCCCCAGGCCTGAGACGAAATCCTGTTGTTGAAGAAACCACAGAATACCATCGTTCAGCATCAAGAGACTCTTTAAGGCCTGGAATGGTAACCAGATCCCGGATGGCAGTTAGTGCAGTCCTGGAAGACACTACACAAGCTTCCAGGGGAAGCTGAACAACGACAGCTGGTGTAAACTGACCACTGACATGAAACAGTCTGAGGCCATGAGTAGGTTGACCACACCTCCTACTGGGAGAGAGAAGGAAACCAAGAAAGGAGCACATGTGCAATGGAGGAGCCTGAGCCTGGGGGAGACAATCAACAGCTATTAAATTCGGCCAAATATTCCACTCAGTGAGGGGGAACCCTTGATTGGAACCGGGGATTCAGGGTGATATGCAACGGATCCCATACTCTTGGGCTCCCAAGAGAAGATGCACTATGCGAGTGACTGCCGGGGAGGCTTTTGAAAATAGAAGCTAGGTAATCCAGATTGCTATATATTTGTTAACCGATACTGACCTCATTCTCCGATGGAGATTGTGTTTGTATTTTTCAGGATACAGCGAGGGAGCTGTGGCCCATATAACCCTACCAACTGACTGCAGGCATAAAGCTGAGATCCTGGCATGAGATGAGCCACCACAGTCATACAGGGGAGGATCCACATGGAACCCCACAGAGAATGATTGGATGAACAAGGGACCCACAGCCATAGCCATCCAATCAACAAAAGATAAGCCAGTGTGACAGAAACCAACAAATCTCGACACAAAAACCCCTAAGCTCACAACACCATAGCAGCCTCAATACTTGCCCACCACGACTCAGGGAACTGAGCGGAAGAGGGGGCGGAAAGATTGTGAGAGCCCTGGTGGGGGAGAATAGCAGAGACCTGGCAACCCTCAGTAACTACACACTTGAGACATGAGAGCCCGACCAAAGAATGAGCTATGCATGGTCCCCTACTACAAAGACTGATACAGACGGCCCATGGAGGAGGATATCCAGCTGACTGGGGAGGGGGAAGGGGGGCAATGGGGAATTGGGGATAACAACTCATGGTTGGCCCACTAAACAATGTAACTCATTATGGACAATAAAGAGAAAAAAATAAAAATAAATAAATAAATAAATAAAATATATTTATAGCAATATGTTTCATAATTATATATAATATTATATAATAATAAAAATATTATTAAATATATTTAATTAATTATATTTTGATAAAAGTTTTAATAAACTTTTTTAAGAGTTTTTTTTATTGTCCATGAGTTACAATATTTAGTGGGCAAACAATGAGTTGTTATCCCCAATCCCCCGCTGCCCCCCCTCCCCAAACCACTGGATAACCTCCTCCATGGGTCGTCTGGATTAGTCCTTGTGACAGGAGACCATGGATAGCCTAGTATTCAGCCAGGTTCTCCTGGCCATGCCGCTGGATAATCTCCCCCACCACGGCTCTCACAATCTTTCCGCCCCTCTTCTGCATAGGTCCCTGAGTCGTGGTGGATGAGTATTAAGGTTGTTTTAAGGTTGTGAGCTTAGGGGTCTTTGGGGGACATCCATTCAAACTACCACAGTTGGCAAGAATTTCATTGAGAGTGTTTGCTTTTATGTTCATCAGGGAAATTGTGTTCTTATCTGGGTTTGGTGTCAGTGAAACATTGGCTTTACAGAATGAGTTTACAGCATGTCTTACCTCTCTATTTTATGAACCATTTGAGGAATATGGATGTTAGATCTTGAAAACTTTGGTGTAATTTGGCAGTAGATCCATGTCATCCAGGTGTTTCTTTCTTGGCAAATGTTTAATTTTGGCTTTAAGCATGTTGATTATTGTGAATCTGTTTAAGATGTATAAATCTAGCATTGGTAGGTCATAGGTGTTTAGGAATGTAATCATTTCATTTTTTCTAGGTTTTTGAATCTAAGTTTTCAAAGCTGTAGTGAATATTAATATTTCCTTGGAATCTATAGTAACCTCCTTCCTTTACAACTTAATATTTATTTGGATCATTTCTCTCTCTTGGATACTTTATTTAGGTGTTGGTCAAGCTTGTATATTTTTTCAAAGATCTCTTTGTGTGATCAATTCCTTCAATTTGTCTGTTACTCTCAATGTCTTCAGTTTCTGCTCTGTTCTCCATTTTTCTTGCCATCACTGCTTTAGGATTTGGGTTGTTCTTTTTCTAGATCCTTGTGCTATATCTTCAGGTTACTGATGTGGGATTTTACTCTTTTTTTCATGTCAGAATTCTATCCTGTAAACTTCCCTGATAATGCTTTGGTTGTATCCTATAGTTTCTTATGGTTTCTTCTGTCATTTTTATTTAATTTGAGGAGCTTTTAAATTTGATTTTAAATTTCTTGAATAACCCACTGATCATTCAAGAGAGCCCTGTTCAGTGTTACCTATTTATGGAGTTTGTATAATTTTCCTTTTTATAAATATTTTATTTTATAGCACTATGTGCTATTAATAGAAGAGATTATTTTAAATATATTATGTGTAGTAAGATATGATCTATGGTCAGAAATGTGGTCCATTTCACAGGAGGTGTCACCTGCTGCTGAGACAAATACGTTCTGCCATTTTGGTATGGAATATTCTGTATGTCTATGAAATCCACATGACCTATGATATAGTTTAATTTCAAAGTTTCTTTCCAGATGTTTAGTTTAGATGACTTATGTAGAGATAAATGTAGGGTATTAAAATCACCCACCATTATTATATCAGGTGGTATCTGACCTTGTATGTCCATTAATGTTTGTTTTATGAAATTGGGAGCTTCAGAGATTTGTGAATTTATATTTAAAATTATTACATCCTCTAGATAAATTGTTCCCTTTACTAATATGTAGTTGGCTTATTTTGTGAGATGGAAGTACATCTTTGCTTTTGTTTTTCTTCATTTCTTTCTGGTGTGATATTCCTTTTCATTATTATTATTATTATTATTATCTCCTTTTGCTCAAGAACCCTTTAGCTATTCCTTGAGACAGCTTTTTAGTAGCAAACTCGTAACTTTGCTTCTCATGAAAGTTCTCAAATTCCATTCATTATTAAAAAAAATCCTCACTTAATAACAGATTGGAGGGCTCTGAGTCTTTTTTTTCAGCACTTAAAGAAAATGTGTTGCTTTCTTCTGGCAGCATAGTTTCTGATGAAAAATCTGTTGCTATGCTAATTACTTCCTTCCTACAGGTCAAGTGCTGTTTCTCTGCCTCTCTTTCTCTTTGCTTCTTTTCTCTTTGATTTTAAGATATTTATTTGTTCAAGTGTTTAGAAGTTTGACTATGATGTGTTTGTTGTGGGTTTCCTTGAATTTATTTTGTTGAAGATTTCTAAAGCAGCCATACTATAAATATTTCAATAACCTATACAAACATACTTGAGTCAAACTACAACAAGAGGCCATCTTGGTAAAGAAATTTCCAGCTTGGAAATATAGATAATATAAAGAGAACAAAATGAACATATAATATCCAAGATAATACCTCTTGTAGATGGACTCAATTAAAAATGCAAATGACAAAATAGTATTGGGAAATTCTTAGAAAGAAACAAAATGAACAGACTCAAAGGAGGCTGTGACGTGTAAAAGATGTAACACTTCTTTCCTTAGAGTCCAGAAAAGGAGAAAAGACTGTTGTGGAAGAGGATTCAAAGAGATAATAGCTAATGCAAATTTGAGAATCCAGTGTAGTGGACTTCTTTTTACAAAAAACTACACAACAGCAAAGGTACCCTTTGGAGGTGGGGGAGGGGTCTAGTTCAGGGGGATGCTTGCTTGACCTGTTTCAGCTTGCCCTGCTGTGTATCTGCTGTGTGATCTCATTTTCCTGATTACACATAATAATAGTATCTAAGTGATACAATCAGAAGATATTGTTGCAATATGCAAAAAACATTATATTCTTTATTTAAGCTTACCTTTCATAAGGTCAATGTGATAAAGAAAAAAATGGTCTCTGAATTATTATGGTGGACATCACTACCCTTACGTTCACTTCTCATAGAACCCTGGACATAATAGCAGTAAAATGCACCTGGAGGCATTTTGTCTTTTACCTCTGACAGTGGATTCAGTCTCTCTCTTGGCACTTAACTTTGAGTTTCTTCATTGTTTTCCATTATTTTCATGAAGAACTGGCTCTGTGTTTTATAATCTATCCTTTCAGGAATCTCTATTCCTTGTAGCTTTAGCTGTTAGGACACAGAACAAGGAACAAAAGCTTGGGTCAAGTCATGTAAATCCTCCTTCAGTATATACTATACACTCATGGAAGAAAACAAATATAAGCTAGGGTTGGAATGCTTAGATAGTACATCAAAATTTAAAAAAAAATGTCTGGGGATGTAGCTCAGTGGAAGATCAAGCTAACATGAGTGAGGCCCCGAGTTCAATAGCCAGAATTATCAATCAATCAATAAATAAGTAAATCAATAAATATCAGTAATAAATAGGCAACTGATATAGCTCAGTGGTAGAATAATTGCATGACATGTGCAAAGCCCTAGGTTCAATGTCAACTACATTGTTATCTCTTCAGACTAATTTTGGTTTAAAGTCTACTTGATCGGAAACCAGAATATTGACTTCTATTAAAGTTCACTTGATAAATTGTTTTCCATTTATTAACTCAGTCTGAATGGTAATTTTCTTATTTATTTATTTATCTGAGTGTGTGTATGCACACATGTGGAGTGGAAGGATGACTTTTTTGCTGTGTCACCTCATTTGAGGCAAGGTCACTCTTATTGTCACTGTGTTGCTGTTGTTCTGTTACTAAGATGCTGGGAGCTTCAGTGAAATTGTCTTTCTTCCACCAAACATCTCACCAGCAGAAGGCTGTGCTGCAATTACTGAAGATTGTCATGGCTTTCAGGTTTTTATTGGGGAGGGGGCTAAGCATAAATTAAAGTACTCAGCCACGAGCAACAAATACTTCATTGATGAGGCAGCTTCCCAGCCTAGTCAGGGTGTTTGTAATCAGTGATGTGTGTTTCCTGAAGACAAGAGATATTTGAATTTCATTTTTTAATCCACTCTGCCCATCCATGTCTTTATATTGGTGATTTGAGGCCATTTGCATTTAAGGTTATTGAGGTATTTATTATTAACTTTTTAATATCTTTATTATGAATAAGTATTGTTGCAGTCAGCTTTCTAGTTGCTGCACAGAAAGAACCCAAACAAAAGTGGCTTATGGAGGAATGGGTTTATTTGGCTTATGGACTCGAGGGGAGACTCCATCCTGGCAGGGAAAACGATGGCATGAGCAGAGGGCTGGACATCACCTCTGCCACAGCACTGCAAACAGCGAACAGCGGCAGGAAGGTGTGCCAAATACTGGTAAGGGGGAGCTGGCTTATAACCCCTATAAGCCCGCCCCAACAACACAGCTCTAATGAGGTTCTAATTCCCGAATTGCCATCAGCTGAGGATCGATCTATCAGAACACATTCATTTGTTTGTGGGGGACACCTGTATCAAACCATGACAAGTATAAACATTATATGAGCTAATCTTGAGAAGGTGTCTCTGTTTCCCTCCTCTCTGTCCCCTACCCACTGGGGTACTTCTTTGGTGCACATACTAGATCTGTCCATAGGATAGGGGGTTATGAACTGCACCAGGGGTAGCCAGTCTTTTTTATTTTGTGTGTGTGTATTGTTGCTTTGTGTATTGTTGCTGAGGGGGCGATGTCTCTGGATATTCTCCCCCACCGTGGCTCTTACATTCTATCCACCCCTTCTTCTTCTCAGTTCTCTGAGTCATAGTGGGTGAGTTTTGAGTCTGCTTTATTGTTGAGATCTTAAGTTATCTTTGGATCTTTGCCCTGGGTTGTGTTGGGTATCATTGGTGTCTGTCTCCATTGACATTTCATGGGTTATCAGACTTGCTGTGGTGATTGGTCTCCTGTTTGTCTCATCACTTTCTTGTAGGTTTCATTTGGGCCCTGTGTGGAAGGCTAGGTGTTGTTTGTGTCCTTACCAGGATGTCAGCCACCATCCAATGTCTTGTTGGTGGAATTGAGTTGTCCCCAACTTTCTCACTACCTTCTGAAAAAATATAAATAGAATACCAGAGAGTGAGTTCAGTGTAAGTTAAATGAGACAACAGTGCTATTTTGGCTAGCTCCAAATGAGTGTAGCCTCTCTGTAGCTCTCTAGTAATGGGGATTTCCCCTAGGAGCCCTAGTTCTTGGTCCCCACATGATTTTGCCATAAATCCCAGTTCCAGTTAAGGGTTCCTTGTCACTTAGCCAATCAGTAAGCTGTTGATTACCCTAGTCTGTTTAGTGCCACTATTGCACAAATGAGCATTTCTTGACTTGCTGGTCTCTTCCCTATAGTTTATTATTAATTCTTACCATGTTGTTGGTTGTTTCCCAGGTTGGTTACATTGCTGTTGGTTCCTAACAGGTTTCCCTACTAGTATCAGAGTTTCAGATGTGTTGTGTCACACATGGAGTATTATTTCCTACTCTTCTTTGTTCAGCTAGTCCTCTCCTAAAATCATATTTTTCCTATGTTCTCATGATTAAGGTGGTCTTTCTACCTCCTTTGTGTATGTTATTTATTTTCTACAGTGCTGGCCTGTTGATTATGAACTGCATTACTTTGTGCTTACCTGTAAAGGACTTTATTTCTCCTTTGATGTTTTTAAAAATTGTTATTTTCAACAATGTGTGTGTGAGTGTGTGTGTGTGTGTGTGTGTGTGTGTGTGTGTGTGTGTGTGCACATGCGCACCAGTGCCTCTAGCTACTATAAAGGAAGGACGGACATCTTGGCCACTTTCTGAGTTTGGCTTTGACTTTCGAATTGAATGCAGGCCAATAAACTTTTGCAAGCAAGTGCCTTTAACCACTGAGCTATCTTCCCAGTTACTATCTCCCATCTCCACTCTGGTACCTTCAATGTTTTAAAGATAGCTTTAAATCAAGATAGCCATCTTAGTTAGCAATTGTTCACTTTCATGGCTTGATATATTTCTTTTCATGTCATGTTTCCCTTGCATTTAGGGTTGTTCACAAGTGCTTCTTTGTTATATTGCTGTTCATCTGATTTTAGGTAGGTTGGCATCTTTCTCTTAAAGTTTAATTTAATTTTTTTCTTTATGTTTTTGACATCTTTACTGTAATATGTCTTGGAGAGGAAACCAGGGTCACAGAGTAAGCAAAGAGCAAGCGAAAGTATGTCATCTTTTAAATGTTAAGACTCCATCTCTTAAACGTTCTACAACCTTCTTGAACAGCACCACCAGCTGGGGACTAAGTATCAAACATCTGAGCTATGGGGGATATTCTACATTTGAACCACAACATGCTACCAGAGGCTGCATTCAAAACATCCTAAGGTTAACCTCACACTCAACCTCCCACAGACAGATGAGTGAGAAAAACTTCTGTTGATATAATCCATCAAGAAATTCAAGTTGCGGGCTGGAGAGATGGCTCAGCGGTTGGGGCACTTGCCTCCAGTGCCTAAGGCCCCTGGTTCAATTCCCCAGGACCCACATAAGCCAGACCCACAGGGTGGTGGCCTTGGTGCTCTCTCTCTCTCTCTCTCTCTCTCTCTCTCTCTCTCTCTCTCTCTGCTTGGAAATGAATAAATGAAATATTTTAAAAAAAGATTTAAAAAAAAAGAAATTCAAGTTGCTTGTTTATAATTTAGACTTTACTGATTATATTGCCGACAGTGAATCCATCAGCTTTTTAAATGAAAGGAGTATTTCTCCAAATTAAATGAATGCTAGATATATTTAATTATAAAGTCATCAAAGAATCATTATGAATACCAAGTTTTATATAAATGTAATTTTTTGCTGACTCCATTGACTGTGATGAAATAGGATTTCTTGGCCTGAGAAAAGCAAGTTAACTCTTCAACCTGAGTTCTTAGAGTATCCACACTTGCTGCAGTAAGCAAGGCGATTTTAGAGTAGGGTGAGTTAATGTAGCTTTTCACTTCCAGTTTCTCCCCGGGACACTTGGCAATTTCTTTCAATCTTCTGGCTGCTTTCTCCAAGCAGCTGGAACTTAATTCTGAAAATACATAGAGACAACATTGTCCTACAGCTTTTAATTGCCAATTAGACAGGTTTCAATCACCTCATATGTGATTAAGTTAGAGATTAAAAAAAAATTAAGCGCTATAAGGGCCACTCCTCTACATTTCCTACCAGAGTTTTTAGGGTGACTAGGTTTCAATCTGCTGCTATAAATAAAAATAAATGTCTTTTAATAACTGCTGGGAATGTGTTATCTCATCTCTGTGTAAATTTTAATAATGTTCGATGAAGTTTACAGCCATATCAAGCAGATAATTATAGGAAAGACTACCACTGTAAGTTAATAGCTAGATGCTAAGCAAAAAGTTTACATATAAAACTTCATCTTTGTCTATTTGTCTATTCTTATTCTCCATTTCATTTTTCATGTTTTCATTTACCTGAATGATTATGAAGATATTAAATTTAAAACAACCAGGAATAATCTATAAATTTTAAATTATGTGTACTCTGAGTTGCAAGATGAGGTCACTTTCCATGTAACTCCCAGCTGCCCAGGAGAGGAATTATCTTCTTGCCCAACACAAATACACTGGTAAACAGTGCTTTGGTGTGAGTATCATAGTATCTCAGTGCTTTTGTTCAAGGCATCCTTATTTTACTTAATAATGTCTCTAAAGTGAGGAAAGTGATGACAATTAGAATATTCCCAAGGCTTTCTTGAAGTGAAAAGTACTATATATGCTTTTATCAGTGACTCTCATGTATGTTCCAACAATAAGGGGGAAACCAGTATATCATCCATGAATTGGAAACATGGATATGAATTCCAAATATGGGTTTATACGTGTATATATTTATATACAACCGTGATAATTATGTTAGTATGTGCATCAGATCTTCAAATTGTAATTTTTAAAAAGAAAATAAATGGTATACATGACTGAATCCAAAACAATGTATATTGTGCATGTGTGTGGAGTGCAGGTGCATGGGTGCCACAGGTGAAGCTGTGGAAGTAAGGGGACAAATTTGGTGGTGGGCCTCACCTCTTCTTTGCTTGAAGCAGGGTCCCATTTGTTGTTCACTACTGAATAAGAAAGCTTGGTTGGTCTGAGATATTCTGCAGGTTTGTCTCTGCCTCCCCTCTCTTTGCAGGAGCTCTGAGTTTGTGCAGGTTCACTACTGAGACTGGGTGCTGCTGATCCAAACTCTGGTGGTCATGATTCCAAAGCAATCACTTTTAACCATGGAGCTATTGCACCAGCCACTTAAAATCATGGTTTTAAGGGGGCAGCAGGGTGATGCTTACTTCTATTTATTAAAAAATATTAAGTAGAAACTTTGTATGAACAAATCATGCGATTATAGGACCTTTTCGCTCCTCCCTGCCCCCAATACTCCTCAGTGGGATTGCTGGTATGCACCATGGGGTTGTGGGCTCTGAGTAATGTGAGCAGCATTCAGTGATTGTGTGGCTCCTACAATCTTTCCACCCCCCTCTTCCACAAAATTCTTTGAGCTGTGGTAGGTGTGTTTTAAGTCTACTATATTATTGAGATCTTAGCAGCTTCTGGATTTTGGCTTTGGTATGATTTGAGTATCCTCAGTGTCTGCCTCCATCACCCTGGAACAGGTTATCAGGCTCTCAGTGGAAGCAGCACTCTTGAACATATTGAAAATTGGTTAAATGATGGTTTAAGGTATGTTTTATAAAGAATTCTTGAGTCATATCTGGATTTGGTTGAATATTGTGGTAGTGTACTTATCTCACAATCTTCGTTTATCTGTATCAGAAGAAAAGTCAGCAACATTTACTCCACCAGTTCTGCAATATGGATTTCTGAAGTGCTTTCTGCTGTACTTCTAGAATTGTCATGTATTGTACTAAAATTAATGATCAAGTAAAGCATTATTGAAAAAGGTCCTTTTAATATTTCATGTGTATGAGTTTCCACATTCCCCTCTCTATTATCTATTTCAATCTCTCCATGAACTCCAAAGTGAAGGGAGATATAATTTTTTTACTCCTTACTTTTAAAACTAACCAATACTGATACAAGGGTAAACAATGCTTATATGCACATTTAATACAATGAAACTGTATTTAAGAAACAATCACTGTAAATAAGCACAGTTCCCATTATAAACATTTTTGTATCTCCACCCTAACCATCACATACTAGGTAACTATTAATGTTTTCTTCATCATTATAATTTTGTCAGTTGGAGAATGTTATTTAAATAGAATCATACAAGGGCCCCATCATTGTGAGTTGGTGGAGCAAGGAAGCTGTGCACCAGGGCTCATCACCTTTCTGACCTAGATCAGTTTAGACCAAGCCTCACAACTCAGACTGAACAAAAGCTAATATTGCTGCAACCTCAGTAATACAACTGATCATAAAATGGGCAGATCTTGACTCAAAGCAGACAACACATGACACCCAGAAGAGATATTCACAACAAGATTACCTAATCCCACAATGGAAGCCTTCAATGAAAGATTACGAGAAACCCAAGACATAGGAGCCCAAAATGAAAGGTCAGCAAGCATTTTAAATGAAATTAATCAGACCATGAACCAGTGGATTTGGAATGGGGAGAAACTGGTCAAAGAGTAATCAAACAGGGACTCTAAGAATGGCTGAAGGAAATGGAAGAAAAGTGTCAAAAAATTCAAATTAAAATCAAATGTTTGTTCAATACTGCATATAAACCTCCATCCCCAGAAGAGAAACCAGCTAGCACATGAGGAGAGAAAAAGAATGAATCAAAAACAGAATGGACATCAAAGCATACAAACACAGACACACACAGACACACACACACACACACACACACACACACACACACACACACACACACACACACACACACACACACAAAGAAAAAAAAACCACCAAACTCCACAAAAAACTCAACATGAGAAGATCAACCCTCACCTCACAATTATAACTGTGAATGATAATGGGCTCCTCTCCAAACTAAAGACAGGTCAATGGAGCATTCCAGCAATTCCAATGGGGAGGGTCCTCAGGGGAATAAGGACAGGGAGGAGGGAAAAGGGAGTACCAAACACAAGACCTGTACACACAGAGTTCCTACTTATTATTAATAAAAAAATAAAGTAACTAAAACAAAAAGATTGGTTAGCAGGCTGGATCAGAAAGCTGGAACCATCTGTTTGCTATCTACAAGAAACCCACCTTATAATTTAAGAGAAGCACCATCTAAAAGTGAAAGGATGGAAAAAGATATAATCTAAGCAAATGAAAACAAGAACAAGCAGGAGTGGTTATTCTGATTTCAGACAAAGTAGACTTTAAACCAAAAGTAATTAAAAGAGATAAAGGCCATGTCATGCTCATTAAAGGACCAATACATCAAGAGGATAATACAATCATAAACTTATATGCACCAAACACAGGGGTAGCTAATTTTCTTAAGCAAAATATGCTAGAAAATAAAAACAGATATAAATCCCAATACAATATCAGTAGGAGAATTTATTACCCCACTATAATCAATAGACAGATCCTCAGAACAGAAAATAAACAGAGAAACAATGGTGCTAAATCAATGTCATTAATCAAATGGACTTAAAAGACATCTACAAAATATTCCAACTTAATTCTACTGGATACACATTCTTTTCAGCAGTTTATGAAACTTTCTCCAAAATAGTCAGTATATTAGGCATAAAGCATGTCTCCAGAAATTCATAAAAACTGACATGGTCTCCTGCGGTACATCTGACCACAATGCACAAAAACGAGACATCAACAACAGTTACAATAGAAACACAGCAACCCCTGGAGACTAAACAATTTACCATTAAAGAATGAATGTGTTGTGAAAGAAGTCAGAAAGGAAATCCATAAATTTATCAAATGTAATGACAATAAAATACAACATACCAAATCTTACAGAACACAAAGAAGACAGTTCTAAGAGGGAAGTTCATAGCACTAAATGCCCACATTACAAAAACAGGAAGATCTCAAGTAAATAACTTAAACATCCATTTAAAGGCACTGGAAAGACAAGAACAATCCAAACACAGAAGCACCAGATGGAATGAAATTATCAAGATCAAAGCAGAAATCAGCAAATTGGAAATAAATAAAACAATTAAAAACTGACAAAGGAGGAACTGATTCTTCAAAAGAAAAAAAAAGCAAGATTTATAAACCATTGGGCAAATTATTAAAAGAAAAGCAGACTCAAACCAACAAGATTAGAAATGAAAATGGAGACATCATAACTGACACCATTAAAATTGGAAGAATCATCAAGGCATATTTCAAACACCTGTGGTCCACAAAATTGGAGAACTTGGAATGAATGTAAAATTTCCTTGACTCATATCATCTTTCAAAACTAAATTCAGAACAGATAGACTTACTGAGCAAACACTTTAATTCACACAAAATTGAGAAAGTAAGTAAAAACCTCCCAACAACAACAAAAACACATGAGCCCAAATTAATTCACTACAAATGGAGTACTCTCAGCCCTTCACTCCTAACTAAATCCACTTCTTGAATTATTACATTACACACAACTGAAAAATATGGAAAACTTCCACACTCCTTTTATGAAATCAGCCTTACTCTAATACCTAAACCCAACAGACAAAGAAAATTATAGACCAATATCACTAAGGAATTCAGATACGGAAATTCTTAACAAAATCCTCACAAACCAAATTCAAGAATACATAAAAAGCATAACCCACCCGAATCAAGTAGGTTTCACTCCAGGGACACAGGTGTGGTTCAACATATGAAAATTGTTAAATGTAATTCACCACATAAGTAAACTTAAACACAAAAATCACATGATTATTTCAAAAGGTGCAGGACAGGCTGCTGGGATGAATCTCCAAACCAGGCACAGTTTATGTGAGGAAGAAGGAATTTATTAAGTTACAGATTCAGGGAAGTTCCATAATGGTGAAAGCAGCTGGCCCCCTTTCAAAGGTTCAGGGAGAGAGAGAGAGAGAGAGAGAGAGAGAGAGAGAGAGAGAGAGAGAGAGAGAGAGAGAGAGAGAGAGAGAGAGAGAGAGAGAGAGAGAGAGAGAGAGAGAGAGAGAGAGAGAGAGAGAGAGAGAGAGAGAGAGAGAGAGAGACAGAGAGAGACAGAGAGAGAGAGAGAGAGACAGAGAGACAGACAGAGAGACAGACAGAGAGACAGACAGAGAGAGAGATAAACAGAGAGGACCATCACAGGCACCACACACACACACAAAGAACTATAAAATGAAAACCTAAAAGCACTGAAAGAAGAAATTGAAGAAGAAACAAGAAGATAGAGAGACCTCCCATGCTCATGGATTAGAATAATTAGTATTGTGAAAATGGCCATCTTAACCAACATCATTATACAAATTCAATGGATCTATAAAAATTCCAGCAATGTTCTTCACAGTCATAAAAAAGTCTTGAAATTCATACAGAACAGAAGGCCTCGAATAGCCAAAAATATCTTCAGCAAAAGAAATATGTATGGAGGTATTATCATACCTGATTTTAAGATATATTACAAATCCATAGTAACTAAAACAGCATGGGACTGGCACAAAATCAAACACAGATCAATAGAACAGAAGAGTAGACCCATCTCTAAATCTAAGTGACTACAGTGACCTCATCTTTGACAAAGGGGCCAAAAATACACACTGGGGAAAAGACAGCATCTTCAACATATGGTGTTGGAGAAATTGGATAATCACATGCAGAGGAATGGAATTAGACCCACTGCTTTTACCCTGCAAAATATTAACTCCAAATGGATTAAGTACCTCAATATAAAATTTGAAACTACAAAATCTAGAAGAAAAATTGGGGTGAACCCACCATGTTATGGGCATAGAGAAAGACTTCCTGAATAAGATGTCCATAGCCCAGGAATTTAGATTACCCCTCAACCCCCAGGACCTCAGGAAACTAAAAAGCTACTGTACAGACAAGCAAATCATCAACAGACTCAAAAGACATCCTGCTGAATGGGAGAAAATCTTCAGAATGTGTGATGCTTTCTGATCTGTCTGGAAAAGGTCATCAAACTAGCCTAGAATTTAGGAAACCTGATTAGCTATCCTTGCTGTACTTATAACTGGTTTTGAAGCCCAATGCAGTCATTTACCTTGGAAAAATAATCTCAATGTTCTTCTCTGAAAAACGGAAATAATGTTGCCTGACTTCTATTCACTACAGACAGGATACTAATGACAAACCAGAGGAAACAATTCCAAGCAGGTCCCACTTAGTGGACTAGGGTAACTGCCTCATTGAATAGTCCACCCCAGCATAGATGATGAATACTCAGAAAAGCAGCACACCTGGGGCTCCCTGGGAAGAGACGCCTGCCCTTCTGGATGTTTTACTGCAAATGTAACCTTAGGGAGGGGTCTGTAAACTTTCTGGCAAGGTTCCCGAGCTTCCTGAGCCTCCCTCCTCCCTTGAGGAAGAAATGCTTCAATTATGACTATACCTCCCCTTTTCTTTTCTTTTCTTTTCTTTTCTTTTCTTTTCTTTTCTTTTCTTTTCTTTTCTTTTCTTTTCTTTTCTTTTCTTTTCTGTTCCACCAATCTTGCTCACCTAAACATTTAATTTCTCTTTCCTTTGCCTGAAGTAAGAACTCCAAATCTCTGAAGGATTCTTAGCTGTTGTTATCAACATTCAAATAAAGGAAGCATCTAAAACTCTTTGATTTGTTTGTTGTATATCAAGCAATGTTCATAGCTTGAAGGACATTAGAAATCATCTAGTCCATCCTGTTAATTTTACAGATTGAGTCAGAAGCTCTGCTAACTAGCTTAACTGACTTTCAACGTCCCACAGATCATTGATAACAGGTGTGTGGAGTCCTAGCTACAGGTCCATCAATAAAATCCTTTCTCCATCCATCACTGTGCCAGACCTGTCTCTGTTTACTATTCCTCTCTCTCCAACACACATGCACACACTCTCTCTCTCTCTAATCAATCTTATTTTTCTTCTTCCAGTTAATGCCTTTAGACAGTTTTATAGCCACTCTTCCCTCTTTTCCATAAACATATCACTTCCCAGGATCACCTCCCCTCTCACACTTGAAGCCTATACCTGTGACTCCTTAAGGCCTGCCTCTCCCTATTCTTAAGTATATTTATATGCCATCTTATTCTTACACACTATTCAGGAATGGTGGATATTACTTTTCTTTATACTAATTTTAATAATATCCTAATAATATCATGAATAACTTTTGGTGCTTGACTGTTTTAAACTTGACATTTTGAAAGAAATGTAAATCCATGGTAAGTGAAAAGAAATATATAGCAAAGTCTCCTGACCTTCTTACTCAGACTTCCCTAGTTTTAGCACTCTACCTAAAAATCAAAGTATAGTCAAGATCAGGATATTGACATATTAAGTACAATATGAGAGCTACTGTATCTGATATTAAATAGCTGCTCCTACTTTCCTTTCATAATGCAAGGTATAGTAAACCACACCTGGCGATCTCCATAAAATACATTTTCCATCCTTTGACTTTCTACTTACTAATAATGTTTTATTTCTAGTGAGATTTTTGTAGGCAGCTTATATTTGTACCATCATTTTGAGTCCATTCTGCCAATCTCTTATTTGGTACCAAGAGATATGCCAAGGCTTAAATCTGCCATTTAATTTTTGTTTTCTGTTTTTTCCTGTGATTTGTTATTCTCTATATTATTTCCTCTTACTTCCTATAGGTTATTTGAATATCTTTTAGCACTCTACTTTGATTCTCTGGTGTTTTTTGTGTATTTTAAATTTTATTAATTTTTTTAAAAATTAGAATACAAAGTATTAGGACTCATTGTTACAGAAAATACAACTTTTATGAACAGGAAAATTAAACCTAACACTGAATCACAGAACTGTCTCCATTTACCTACGTTGTGACCAATGTTATTATGCCACCTCAGCCCACATGGATTCCTGACCAAGAAAAGCAGAGCATTTAAGCTCACCCCTCAGATCATAAGAAGGAGGCTCAACTCTACTTCACACTCAGTGCTTTGATTACTCGAATGTAGGTAAGGTCTCACCCTAAGAAAGCTGCCTCCCTCCCTCCCAGGGAAGAAACATTCAGGAATCATAAGTTACACTCTCCCCTGCCCTTGCCCAAAACTCATTAAGCCACTTGTATTTGTGTGCCAGTTCCGTGTTTCATTATCTTACTCACATAGGGACATCACATATGGATTACAGGTTTGCATGCCCACACCCAGGTGGTTATGTGGGATCTGGAGTCTGGAGATTGGAACTTTGTGTGTGGGGGGGTCTCAGGCCCTCATGTTTGCACAGAAATCCCACTTAGGCACTTAGCCATCTCTCCAAGCCTGATTGTAACTAGAGTAGCTACTTCAGTCACAACTAAGGTGAGGTGGAATGAACACATCTCTTAGAAATGTATCTTAATTTACATATTCATTTGAATGACATTAGAATTCATTTTTCAGTTTTTCATAGTTTTTCGTGTCATTGCTTAGAAAGTCATTCTTACAGTTGTGCTAATTTATAAACACAATGAAAGAACAGTTTCATAAATTGATTCTTCTTTCACAACAAGACGAGTTGGTATGGTCTAAAGCTGTAGATATTGTTTCTATTAAAAAGTGAAATGTCCTAGTTTTTATTCACAGATCCTTAATAATGGTTTTTCCTTAATTTACATGAACTTCGTTTTTTAACTTATGTCTCAGATTTTGTAGAATTTCCATGGTTTGGTGAGAAAATATTCCTTTGGTTTCATGTAACTAAGGAGAGTGTATTTCAAGTCATGAAAGAGACGAAATAATCCTATTAATATGAAAAGAAAGGGATGAAAAGTGTTGATTTCAATCAAATTACATTCACTACAGTGATTCTTTACTAAATGTGCACTATTTTTTCTTCACTGCCTTCAATTAGCAATAATAAGCATAAATGCAAATAGGAAAATAACACTTTATTTTACAGTGTGGGTCCTTCCTCCACATCCATAGCTTTCTTTTGTTATCATGAAGTTTCTGTGATTCATGAGCTGCAGTGAGTTCCAGTGCTCCATCTCATGCCTCCTGCGTTAGGGGCGCACCTCTGCTCTTCTCTAGCTGCTTGGTCACTTACCTTCAGCCTTCTGTATCACCTTCCTGATCCCTAATGTAACAGTGTTCAAGGTGTATTCAATAAGAAAAATCAACACTTGGGATAATGCCTGAATATTGTAAATACTTAAGAAATGTTGCTTATTGTTACCCTTGTTTTATACATCAGGGCCATCTGGTTCAATAGATAAGCATAGCTTATATGCATGCAGGAAATGGATAGGTAGCATATTTTAGAGTAATGTATTTTGTATTTAAATGAAATGAAATGAAATTAATCTTTCAAAAATACTCTAGTGGAATTGCATTTCAGAGCTGCAGAAATGGAGAAATGGTAGATAAATACTAGTAGGAAGACATTTAGTTTTTGTCTCAAAGCAGCTACTTTGAAGTTGGAAAATTTAATCTTTAAAACATCACTTTAGATATTAATGTATCACCTTAGGAAACTCTGACCTCGTTTTATGGGAGCTCCAGCTTTGTACTATGGCACAGGCTACAGACCATGGGCAGTAAGTCCTATCAGACTTGTCACATAATTTTGTGGTCAGGGAGTTGAAGAGATTTTAGCATCTGCATTTTTATTATTATTTTGATGACCAGCAAAGACTCACTTTGAATCACAGTTAAATGAAATTTTATCCCTCCACCTCAGTCAATAAATCTTGCCTTAATTTCATGAGGACCTGGCATCTATAAGTGAATTCACAGACATAGTGACACATGCTTCTATTTTTGGTCTTGGCGAGATGGACAGAGGTGGCACCCTGTGACTCTCTGGCCAGCCAGACCAGCCTAATTGGCAAACTTCAGGACTAGGAGAGACTCTCTAAAAAGATGGACAGCACCAGAACACCTGAGAGGTTGTCTGGCCTCCACACACATGCACACCCAGATACACACTTACCTGCACACAAATACATTCTGCATGCACACCAACAAAGAATCCCATAATTCACTCTAGCAGACATGTATTAAAAATAGATTACAAAGCAATTGTAATCAATTGGTTTCTTTTAATTGTATTAGTAAGACTTTTTTGTGGAAATGTGCTTTCTACATAATAGTTTCTATAGGATTTTGGCCTATTGACCTGTGATACCTAAAATGCTATCTAGCTCATAACAGGAAAAGTTTGCCAACTACTGTACTAAAGCAATAATATGCCTTTTGGGTGGGAAAAATGGTACTTTGACCATGAGGGAGGCATTTCCTCTCTACTGTATTTTTTCCAGTAGTGGTTATAAATGGTCTCTGTTAATCAGTGGTGACTTTAATTTAAATATATAATGTTTAGCTTTGGGACCTAAAAATGCTGATTTTGAATTTATGTGAGAAGAGAGTGAATTCTTGGTAATTTTAGCCTGATTTGATGACCCAAAGAAGCAAGGTCCACACTTTTCAGACTAGCTCTTCCCTCCTAACACAGAAGGGTTTTTATTTCTTCTGGGAAAATTCAGAAGACATGATCAGCATAGTAACATCAAAATAGTGAGCAATTTAAAGGTTTTTGCAATAGCATTCTTTTTCTCAATATTAAAAAAATCATATAAATTTATTTTTACCTTATGAAATTATTTAAATTTTTGCTGTGTTTTCTCCCTTGTGATTTTAAATGTTAATGTGTCTTGTTAACCTCAGTCTTTGAGAATAAGTATCTCATGCTTTATTTTTCCCACCATAGTTTTTTTTCTATTATCAGCATGTGCTCTTTTGTTTTTCCTCAAATGTCTTACATATTTAGTGTTCACGTGTCACTGTGAACTACTCCACCATGTCCTTGCCAAGGCAGGTTTTGACCTTGCATGAGGAACAACAATTGTCCATTCACTCACATCTTCGAACTTGGGGGCAGAGTATTACAACAAGGTTTCTCAAACTGGGTCTGGCCTCAAACTACAATTCATATTCCTTCTTTTCTGCTCTCGAGCTGCATAAATGTGGTCAAGCCACCTTTCTCCACTATCAATTGGAGATAAAATAAAGGCTTGTGAGGCTTGTGTGAGAACAGGGAGAGATTTATGGTTCAGCTAGTTTAATCCCAATACCCCATAAACGAGGAAACTGAAGTGGAAACATCCAAGTGGCAAATCGGAAGCTCCCTACACATCCCCACATAGCAGGACATCTGGTATTGAGACTTCTTATTTGAATTTAGACACACAAGCAGCAAGCAGAGGAAAACCAATTTCATGATGAGACATAAACGTCATGAAACTAGATATAACCGGGCTCCATGCTTCTTCATGGAACTAACTGTACTCCTTGGCAGAATTTGATTGTTCTCAGTTGACTTGTTCTTCTGCTCCTAAAAATATACCTCTCAACCCAGGCCAGCCCTTCTGAAGGCTCAGCACAAAAGGCTGCAAAATTATAGCAATCGGGAATGAAATTATCTATAATCAGTTATTACAGCACAACTGTCTGAGGTGACTTCACTGATTGAAACAGGAGTAACAAGATGATGAAAATGCCCTTGACTTAGTAGTCACCTCACTAACCTGCCGCCGGTCTGTTTGATGGGAATTCTCATCTTCACGCTGCTCATGAAAGCAGGAAGCCAGTTCTCATTGTAAGTCCTAACAGAAAAGAAAATCTTGTAAATTTAATACCTCCAATTGGCTGAAAAATAACAACTATGGGAGACTGCTAGCAAGCTCTTTCGATGTCTAAAGGCCATTTCCTAGAAAAGGGAAAAGCCAGTCTTTTGACCTCTCTAGGGCTGGACACCTAAAATATTTTGGTGCCCTCTAGAGGTGACGGGGAATGCGCACATGCCAAGCCCTAGGAATGAGAGAGAAGTTGAAGGCCATTCATTCAGCAACACTATTACTCACTGCCTTTCCTTCTCCACAGGGTGGTTCAGCTTCTACCCAGAGGAGTTCTAGAGCAGGGACCCTCCAACTTTGGGGAGCACCCACCCCTACTGACCTCCAGTGTGAACTTCTGAGTGTTTATCTGAAGTGGTGAATGAGCAGACAGTTCCTGGAGATTCTCAGAATGCTACTGCCATGGAGAACAGCTCAAAGCAAAATCTCTCTGCAAAAGCAGGTTGGATTCAGGATTCTTATATCCACTGCACCCTCGGAGGAACCACGGTGTGCACAGAGAACAGAGAGACAGAGACACTCCTGGTTGGGGGTTGGGAGATGACTGTTTCTGAGGAACTAGAGATTCCCTGGTGTCCATGGGTCCCAGAGGTCTTCTTGAAGCTCTGCTATGTGGTGAGCCTCACATCTCCAGCAGGGGAGGGAAGCTGCAGAGATGCACACAGACTCAATGCAGTGGCTTGGCACAGTGTCAAACAGGAGACACGTCTTAGTTAAGTCTTAATCTGCCTGATTTGGGGGCTCAATATTCAAATTTCTAATGAAGAAATATTGAAAAATATACACTTTCACTCATATTTCCCTATGTTTAATAACAGCTCTCTTTCATTCCCCTTTACCATATTTCCTAATTTTAAAACTTTTGATCTTTTTTTTTTTCTGTATGGAGCTTTAAGTATCTAAATTGTTTCTACATTACTCCACAAATGGAATTTCTTCTCCAGATAATAGGAGACTTGAATGCTGAGTGTAGTGGATTCCACTTCTGCTTAATCCAGGTCAGGATTTATGGAGACCTCATGTGGTGACAAGAGGCACCACAGAAGGCTGTCTTGGGGGTTGCCTGCAAAAATCAAAAGGAAACTTGGAATGCATTTGGGAGTAACAAAATCTAGGAAAAAACACGGCCTAAAAGTTAATGTTAGGGAAGAACATAAGGCTTATAACAAACGTCCTTCAGGAATATTAAAAAATATAAACATTGTAACATTGTAAAACTGAGCCCTCATGTAAGTTTCTTAATGAAAAGTTGATACACAAAACATTTATACACCATGTCTCCCAAAAATTAGCAACAAACTTATTTTTTTATGAAATCATTGGACATATGTCCTTATATAAATCTGCATCAAATTAAATATGTTCTTGTAGGTACACTGCAACACACTTATTTTCATCTTTCTGTTGGTTATATAGAGAATGGTAAGTGAATGTGAGAAAGGGAAACAGAAGGAGAGAGAAAGAGAATGAGAATCAACTTGAATTTATGTCAAAGGATCATATTCAGGCAACAACAATACCAGTAATAATTATGAATATTTGGAATGTAGATAATGTTCTTGCAGTTTAAATGTGTAACAATAGTTGCATGTGGTGAGTCAAGTTGAATAAAATATATCTTGTCAACAAAGTTGTGACATTCAATGAATCACTGTATCAGCAAATATCTTAACCACACAATTTACTGTTACAAAGAAAACTCACGGGGGGGGGGTGGAATCCCTCCTCAATGAAATCCATTCTGTGTCTGATACTTGTTCTCTCTCTCTCTCTCTCTCTCTCTCTCTCTCTCTCTTTCTCTCTCTCTCTCTCTCTCTCTCTCTCTTCTTACTGGGAAATGTGATTATAGCTTCTTCTTAAGGAAGTTACATAAGAGACCTTTAAGCTAAAATTCAGAAGGACAAGTGAGTTAATAAATGGTAAATGTTTTGAAGTCATTAAAAGAATGGAGCCATTTAAATCAAGGGTACAAAAATAAGTAACCCTAAAATTTCCAATTCAGCTGAGTGGGCACCCTGTTTTTGGAAATGTGTTGCAAAGGAGTAAGTTTTCCAGGAGGACAAAATGATATCAGCAGAGGCAACCATTACAAAAGGAAATCATGAAAAAAATTAACTAGGCAAAAAGTTAATAAAGATATTGGAGAGGTTTCAGGGTGAACTATTCTTGAATGAAAGCAATAAGATAATTATTAGAGCATGCACTCTGTGTTAAGCATATTGTTAGAGCTTAAATTACAAAAAAAAAATAAAGAATTGGCAGATCATGCTTTCCAGTGGGCAGCACATATAATTGCTATCCCAGAATACTGGCATTAGGCTAGGAGCTTGCAGGCATTCCCCTGAATGTCTTTCAAAGTGGGATGCGACCAGGGGGCAGGGAGATAATGCCTTTTAAATTCAAGTCAAGGAGCTGGCTAATTTGGATGCCATTTCAAACCAATAGTGATTTTGGTTTTGCTGGGCAGCAGGGGAGTGGAAGCTGCTGCTGGATACGCATCACGCTGAAGAAGCACGGATCAAACACATCCCAACAGCCCCGCCATAAAGGAAACCTTGTGGTGTAGTAGGTGTTGCTAGGGATCCCCCCCCCATCCTGAGAGTAGCATCACACACCCAAACCCTTAGGGTTTTGCGAGCATAGTGCATATTTAAGATATTCCCTGAAAGGCATGGTTCTGAGGCTATGACTACAAAGAAAGGGTTAACGGAAGGGGGTAGCTTGCACTTGGGAAGGCATGCAAGAAGGTTAAAAAAATACTATTCTCCAACTTGCTAAAACTGAACTTTTAAGCTCCCCCAATTACGAGAGAGAGAGAGAGAGAGAGAGAGAGAGAGAGAGAGAGAGAGAGAGAGAGAGAGAGAGAGAGAGAGAGAGAGAGAGAGAGAGAGGGGCAGCTCTATTTCGGGAGGATTTTTTTTTTTAATTTTAAAATCATCTCTGTCTCTCTTTCGCTGCTTTGCAGGGAGCGCGGAGCAGCCCCTGAAGGACTGCCTGGCTGCCAGCTCTATTTATTTACGAGCTGCGTTCAAAGCCGCCCTCTCCCCGTTCTCCCGGCCGGGTCACCTCCGGGGCCGGGGGCCGGGGGCGGGGCGGGCGGGCCGGCAAACTTCTCCCGAGCGTGGGATCGATCGGCGGGGGCGCGCCGGGCTCACCTCCGCGGGCGGGCGGGCGGGCGAGGTGCGGGCTCCCCGCGCGCGGCCGGGGGCGGGGCGAGGCGGGGCGAGGCGGGGCCGGGGGTGGGGGCGCCCTCCCGGCGGCTATATAAAGCCGGGCGCCGGGTTAACTTCGGATTTGGGGTTATTTATTTGGGAAGCGCCTGGACGGCGGAGGCGGCTGTGGCCCACGGTGGTAAAGGCGGCGGCGGCGAGGGATGGGAGCGCCGGGGCTCCGGGGCGCAGGCCGGGGCCGCCGAGCTTGCCGGGGCGTGCGGGGGTGCTAAGAGAAAGGGCCGCGTCCCCCGGGCCCCGCGGGCGGCTCCAGAGGCGCGGGCTGGCTTTTTGTTCCGCGGCGCCCAGCGCCCGGCGGCCGGGGCGCAGCGCTCCGGGCATCCCCGCCACCCACCTCCCCGCGGCCCCGCGAGGCTCGGGCGGGCCGGCGGCCGCGTCCGTCCTATTGTTCAGACACTTGCCGGGGCTCCCGAGCGGAGGACCCCGCTCTCCGTCGCCGCCTTCCTCCCCTCCCCTCCCGCCTCCCGCGGAGCCGCGGGCTCCACACGGGAAAGGGGCTCCGAAGCTCAGGCTGCGCGGGACTGTGGGCGCCCGGTCAGGTGCCGCGTCCGGAGCCCAGCCTTCGGCGGCGGGCGGACTTCTCCCGCGGCCGCGGGAGGCCGGATCCAACGCCTGGAAAAAGTTCCTGTACTTTGGGAAGAGGACCTCCTCGTGGGGGCAGCTGAGGGGCTCGGAGAGGCGGCGCTCGCCGGGAGCTGGCGGCTGCTTCTCCCACCTTGGCCATCAGGTGTCTGCCGCGGAGCCGCAGCGTATCCGGGAGACGAGCGGGACTGACACGCGCGCACACACGCCTGCCACTCGGCCGTCGTCCGGCGTCTGTGGATGAGGGCTAGCAGATCCCCTCCTCCCAGGACCTGCGTTGGGGACACCTTCACCTGGCCTTGGCCTCTTCTGTCCTTCTGGTCTGCCGGTTTCCACTCCGTCTTCGCCGGAGTTCTGATCCTAAACTTGACCTCCTGGATTTTCTCCGCAGGGTTCGGACTACTGGATATTCTTGCCGGGCTGCAGTGGTCCGATTGCCCTTTTGTCTTCCTGCGTGACCTCCTGGGCTGGCCCTGGTGCCGAGCGTCGCCAAGGACGCCTGGCCGGAGGCGGGATTGCTGAGACATCCTTGAGCGAAGTGCATGAGTGTGCACAGGCCATCCTTGGCTGTTTGGAGAAGGCAGAGACCTCGGGGCTACCGCAGAGCGGCCGGGAGGGCGAGGCCTTGCAAGGGGAGCTGAGCGCTCCGCCACGCTGCCCCGCGCCCCTAGGGCTGAGCGAACGCCCGGTGCGCCCCCGCGCGCCATGCCCAGGCTTTCCACGCGCTCCTCTCTGTGCCCGCGGGGCTCTTGCGCCTTCTAGCTTCGGGAAGCCCACTTCGTTTTAGGGCCATCATCATTGCTGAGCTCCCCTCTTCTGTCTTGTGCTTTCCCCACTGGAATTTGATTTACGGAACCTGGAATCTCACTTCCTCCCTTGCCCCCAGGCAACTGGCCCCTGCACCTTCGTGGTCACCACCAATCCAACTCTTTTACCGCCAAGTGGATCCTTGGGAGACAGAAGACTCGCTGTCTCTTCCCGGCTGCTCTGGGCATCCTCTCAGACTTGGTCAGGCTGCTTAATTTCCAGGACCTAAAGTTGTCCACGGATCTTCTGTTCTCCGAGAACAGCGTGGAAAGGAGTGTGTCTTATTGCTGGCTTTACTGCCTTAAAGATTAGCGTTCCGTATTATTCTGTGCACATTTCCCCAGTCATTCTGAGCTTCTAGCCCCACGCCAGGCACCGGGCCTCGGACACTGCTCGGGACGTGAGGCCAAGAGAAACCCCCACCGCCCAGGAGCCCGAGGGAAAGATGCGTGGCTTTGGCTGGCAGACGTTGTCCCTGTGGCTGGGGTTAGTGTTGTCGATCTTGGACAAGGTGGCGCCGCAGGCGTGCCCGGCGCAGTGCTCCTGCTCGGGCAGCACGGTGGATTGTCACGGACTGGCACTGCGCAGCGTGCCTAGGAATATTCCCCGCAACACGGAGAGACTGTGAGTATGGGTTCTGCTCCCTCCCTGCTCTCCCTCCCTCCTCGGGGCAGCGCATCCTTAGCTTCCGGTCAGGAAGGTCCCGGTGGTTGGGGACCTGTGCCTGGGACAGCTGGGACAGCTCTCTCCGGCTCTCCTTTCCCCCGCTAGCCGGACTCGGGCCTTCCCAGAGGGCCCTGAGCTGAGAGGGGCTGCTGCCAAGGAGGGCGGGTCCGCGGGCAATTGTGCTTGGTCCCCTTCAAGGTTCCCATCCCGCCACTCGCAGCCCCGTGTGGACGATTTTCTTTAGATCTGGGGCCAAGGAGATGGGGGGGGGGCGGGGACACAACTCCCAGACGCCTGGGACAAAGGTGTGACTTTGTTCCCCAGACTCTTTGCAAAAGGAGTCACCTTGTGGTTGTAAACACTCACAGGTCGTTTTCAGGACATTGTCGCCGCTGCGCGGAGGGGATGGCTGGATGGCTCCAAGAGGGAAACTTCCGCTCCCAGGCTTTGGGTCGCCCTCCTGGGGTCCCAGGCAGGAGATGAGATGAGGGGACCCCCGAACGCCCAGGGGTACTTTTCACGGTCTGCGGAAGGAAGGAAGGAAGGAAGGAAGGAAGGAAGGAAGGAAGGAAGGAAGGAAGGAAGGAAGGAAGGAAGGGTGCCCTAGGAGAGCAACAGCTGGTGCAGTGACTGGAGAGTCCCCGATTTTCTTCTGTCCCCTACTTCTGCATGAAGTGGCCAAGGTAGTGGACCCCAAGGGACTCCGCTAAGTGGGCGAGGCGGGGAGCACTCGGTTGCCTGGTTTAAGCGAAGTTAGTTCTATGGGAACCTGGTGAACCTCTCTAGTTCTGCCTGCTTTGGCGACCCTGCGCTCCCCCCCCCCCCAACAGTCCCTACTCCAGGGCCCTTGTGCCCTGCTCCACCTTCTGGCACTTTCTGTACCCCTCACATGGTGGCAGCTCGTCCTGCCTGCAGCTCTTCGCAGACATCCCCGCCTCCCAGTCTGGAAGAGTCTAATGAAGAAGTAATCGCAGACCCAATGTTGATGGCCCACGCGCTCTGGCTGGGGCTTCCAGAGTTAGGGAAGTGGAGCGTGGAGGCATTCTCTTTGTGAATGCCCTGGCCTCTGCTGCGCGACCGCCCCAATGCCCAAGGCGCACCAGGATGTCCCGTTTGCGCGTGGATGCCCCAGGCTCCGCGGGCGCAGGGGGGGGGGGAGAGCGCTAGCAGCCTGTTTGGAGAGGAGGTCCAGGAACCCTACTTCTGCATGCACAAAGTCAGCAGCCCGAGGCCCTCGCTCTCAGTTTAAAGGCCCAATTGAGCCCTTTCTTCCTTTGCGAAGGCTCCCTTAGCCCCCAGCCTCACTGGGGTTCCTCTTGCCCACTCCTCTCCAGCCGCTCAAGCCCTCAGTGCTGAGCAAGTTGGGACTTAGCCAGGGTTCCTTCCCAGGATGTCATTCCCTATGCTAAGCAAGAGAGGAGGTAGGGATGAAAAGACCCTAACAGTTTTAGACAACTCAGTGGTATTTTTCTCAGCACGTAGAGGTTAGTTTTGAGAAAGAAAGGAAATGAGCGCTTGGCACTTAATACTTCAATGCAGTGGAAGTGCTAACTTGTCACTCATGCTAAAGGAAAGGCGGGGAGGAGGGTGGCAGCAGAGTACTAGAAAAAAATCCTCATGAGACATCAGAGTTTTCAGAAAGTAGTGTATATAGGGCTGGTTTATAAAATCCCCAAAGTAAGCACTTTACCAGTTTCAAGCATGAGATTTTATGTAGCTTTTTATAATTGAGAACTTTAACCTATAAACATATAGCAAACTGGTCCCATTCCCACTGGGTTACACTCATGTCTCCTCTCTCCTGCCCCCATTCCATTGAGTAAGTCCGAGTTGTTAGGAATCACTGTGGGGTCATGAATGTACCAGTCAGTTCTTATCGTGGGAGGTAAGAGAACTTACTTGGAAGGAGTACAGTGAACCCTTGCTAAGGCCGATTTTCCTGGGAATAACTGCATAAGAGCAACTTTAGATCTTGACGCGAGACACCAGCAAAGAAGGTGTGTGACTCCTGAAGGAACAAATGTCAGGCCCTGCATGTTTCTTTCATTGCATCATGCGCCTCCAGGAGTTTCCTCTTTCCCATCATCCCTGGGTCTCAGAGATGAGAGTTCAGCTCTCATGCGGGCTGGAAGGCCAGGGTCTGTACATGCAAGCCTTTGGAGTCAATGCAGACTAACTTTTTCTTTGCCTTAGGAACTTTAGCCATTATGTTGCCTTAAACTGTTTTGAACTCTTAAAACTCTCCTGGAATAGTGTGGGGAAAATAGTCATTAAACGCCATGAAGGAAACTTCTTGAGCGATGTGTCTAAAAATAATAGTAACATATAGAAGACAACTTGGAAATAAACACACTCATTATTTAATAAAACCCAAATAGAAAGTACTAGTATACATATACTCCAAAACACAAGAACGGAGACTGTTGGTGATAACACCAAATGTTCACTTCTTGTCAGTTCACTTGTCTTATAACAGTGAAAATAAATTTGGATGTTTGATTTTATAAAATAGTCTTTCAAATATGGCTCCCTCCTCTCTCCATATTGACTTTCTAAGCTACTTCACTAGCTGAATTAATTTTTCATCTTATAAGTATACTTCAGATTTTACCTTGTTTAACCAAATATGACAGGAGTAAAATGGAACTTTTATTTTCTGGTTGTCTCTTAGGGATTTAAATGGAAATAACATCACACGAATTACGAAGACAGATTTTGCTGGCCTCAGACACCTAAGAGTTCTGTAAGTGGGTTCTTCCTCTGGGCACTTTTGTTGGTCTTTAAGATGGCATATTTAGGCTTGTGATAGCTCTCTGCTTATAAAAGCGTTTACCAGTGACAAAAAGGCTAAAAACAGGTTTTGGCTTTATATCCCTTTATTTGTATTTGTACTACGGCTTTCAATTTAAAAAATGTGTTTTTAAGATTTGGCACAGGCCATGGGAAAAATACAGCAATGATCCCAAATCTTTACTTTGTAATACCCTAAGTACCTTATGCTTGTAAAAATGTAGAATAATTGCTTTTATAGTCAGAATAAATAATATGAGAAATTGGATATATTGAGGATTTACAATTAATTTGGAAAGTGTCAGTGGAACTGTGTTTTATTGCTGAAATAAAAAGTGTACAGACTTCTTTTTTTGCAAAGAAAATGTTGATAAAATTCCCAACATTAAAATCAAGGAATATAGCTTTTCCGCAGTTCTTTTTTGTTTTGTTTTGTTTTGTTTTTGTGGGGATAGATAGAGGGATTTTTTTTAAACGATTGGTCTCATCTGGAGTTGCACTTACTATGTTTTATAACTTTGTAAGTACTATAAAATTGTTGTAATATGATTACTTCTCTAAGTAGTTGATTGACTTAGCTGCAAGTAAACCATCACTTGAGAACCCACATAATGTAAAATTGTTTTCACCAAGCACAGTTGTAACAGTTTATACCAATGGCCACATACTTTTGACCACTTCACATGTAGTGTTCCATTTTTGGGCCTCATGAAAAATTTCAGTTGCTAATGTGAATCTATAAGTCAGAATTTAAATATGTATGTGATGAACTACTCAGTTGAACATCAGTGAATAAAAATGACTAAAGCCACAGTGTGATGGGCTATGCTTCAGTTATATTGCTATTTGAGGCTCAGATCTTACCTTTACTAGAAAATTCCATGATAAAATGCTTTAGTGTTGTGTGTTTTTTTAATAAAAGTTTTATGAAAGAGACCCTACCCCCAATCTTCCAGGTATATCTTTAATAAATTTGCCGTTGAATCCCAATTCATAGCAAAATTTTAAGAAACTAAAGAGGTTACACTTTCAGTTGGTTCATTTGAGTTCCCCCTTAGAAGACAATTTAAGAGGCATGTTATATTTTGCATTTCAGTCAGCTTATGGAGAACAAGATCAGCACCATTGAAAGGGGAGCTTTTCAGGATCTGAAAGAACTGGAGAGACTGTAAGTATTTCACTTCCAAACTCATGACAACATGGCTGTTTTGCTCAAAACGAAACAAATAAAACAACCACAAGGAAAAAAATGAAACAAAAAAGAACACTTGAATTTCATAGATTGTATTTTCAATTGCATGTCTTAGATTTTTTAAATTTATTTTTAACAGGAGGATGAGTAAGTGGTTTCAGACTTAATTTACAAGGAGAATTTCTAGGTAGGTTGAATGAACTTGCAATGATGCCCAAAAGTACAGTTGTACTTTCTTGAAATTATTACTTCCTTGATAGCCATTGTACATGAAAGATGTACATCCCTGTGTCTTATTTGTTTATCTGATTTGTTTTTTACATAAGGGTGGTAGTGTTATTTGTATTGATGGTATATTATGGAAAAGAGAGATTTTCATAAGAAGCATTTATATTTTCATGCTGTTACTTTATGCCATTAGTGACATTTGAGAAAATATTTTAAAATGTGGCTGATAATTTTGACATTTAGCATTTATGGTGAGCATTGTTAATAACTGTTATTCAAAATTATTTTCATATTTCATTGTATCTTATAAAAATATTTCAGTAGAAAAAAATAAGTGCATTATTATTTAACTATAAACTGTGTTATCAGATTATGATCATTTTACTTCTAATTTTCCCCCATGAAATTTAAATGTAGAGTTCATGTTTTAAATATGTTTTATAAAACACAGAGAAGTTAGGGTTTAATATGTTACTCAAGGATCTTTTTAAAATTTTTCATAGTATATGTCTACAAGTGATAAAATTTCTATTCAAGATCAAATGACTTAAAACAAATTATATATATCATGTTTTTGTTTTATTTAAGTTTGGTAAGTTTACATTTTAAGGACAAGTAAAAGCTCATTTAAAGCAGAAAGAAAATATTTTCATAAGTCCCCATATCTGCTTTAATTGTCACAATAGGTAAAAATCAAATTTTGATTTCTACCTGACTCTTCATTTAGACATAGCATATACTTAGAGTCACTGGGCCCATGGGCAAAAGTTAATTTTCTGCAATTGTCAAGAATTTTGAAAATGGTTAGTTGAGACATTGTTTTTTCCATATGTAGGCTATATAGACAATCATTTTGTTAACACAAGTAAATGGCAGAAATGTCTATTTTGCTGTAAAAGTTTGCTCACAACAAGAAACAGAATATAAGGAATACGGTTGTGGAATTTAAAATGAATAACTTCAAAATCACTACTTTTGGAGTAAATGAAACATTTGGTTAAGTTCACAGCTTATTTCTTAAATTCTTAATGATCTTGATAGCCATGCCCTGTTCTTCCATCTCCTTCACAGATATTGGTCAATAGTTAATAATGGGTAGTGAGGTACACTTAAAAGTATTCTAATCCATCTGCTTTTAAAAGTACAGGTGTAATTTAAGTGAATAGATAATTTAAGTTATCAAGAATATCTTCTGGTCATACCATGGACATAATTTTTTGTTGTTGTTCTTTAAACTTTTTAATCACAGATGGCATCTCTGTTGGTTATAATGTTATTTTACTACTTTAAGACAAAGCCCACATTTTCATATTTTCTCGAGCCACTCCAGTATTTCATTTCAAATTTCCTCTTTAATAAATTAAGTTTTCCTAAAAATTATTTGCCAGATGCTCTACAACTTGAAATTTGATTAGAATTGTAAGTAGATACTGTTTTTTTATTTTTTTATTTTACTTCCTGTGAGAATGTCACTTCATCTCAGAACAATTTTCTATTCCACTAAGACTAAGTCAGATGTTTCAGAATGGGAGGAAGACTTATAATTTTGAATGAAAACTAATATATATGCAAGACTTTTTAAATCACCCCAGCTGTTGACCAAGAGCAAATATTTCATATTTGTGAGGAAAAGCTGAGAAAAATCCTTTTGTTTACAACTGCCAAATCCATCTGATTGGAAACACGTTGTTATCTGACAGTCAATGCATCTCCTTGGGACTCTGGAATTCAAAGACATTCCTTAGGAACATTGTGGATACAGTTTTCAAATATTTATTTTAAAATACATTAAATGGCAAGGAAGTTTTTACTAAGGAATGCATTCATATTATTGTGAAACAAACTACTTTAAATTTTGTTCAGTATATTGTTTCAAACAATAAAAATACAAAAAATATCCTACCTTGTGAGTTCCATATTCGTATAATTATGGCTTATGGTCAGAGTCTCTAACATCAGAAAAATTGCTTTCTCACAACACTGCAAGGGACAATGTAAGAGAAAGGAAATAATGAATTAACATTTATATGTGAATTGTGTAAGCTTCTATGATTTTCAATAATTTAGATGTGAAATGTTGAATTGAACTCTGTTATTCACAGATATAGTAAAGAAGGATTTTTTTGTATAGCCATTCATACAGTGAATAGTGACCACTTCAATTCCTTGTAAGAAGAAAAAAGCAAAATAAAAACATTAACTTTGTGCGTAATTTATGGTTTTAATTATAATTTTAATTTTCATTTCAATATAACACAATAAACCAGTGGTAAATTATGTTAAGAATATGAGAATACTTCAAAGTTATGTTCTTTTACATTTTATGCTTATAAATCAAAGAATCATAGTCACAAAAGAAAGACTTTTTATTACACAAATTGCACCTAGTCAAAAAATTTCAATCAAGACACCTTTCCTTCCTCCTTTTCCTCTTCCAGTCTGTCTCCTTCTTCTGCTTTCTTTTCCTTTCTTGTCTTTTCTAGACCTTTCCTTCCCTTCTTCCTTTTGTAGTGACTCTCTTCTTCTAAAATATGCTCCTTATACACTGCATTAGCAGGTCTCCTAGTTAAATAGGGAGGTGAAATGAAATATAATATAGTTACATTACTAGTTAATTCAGTGCAAAACAGTTAAGGAAAAATAGTACAAGTAAGCTTTGGCAAAGAATCAGGACACGTTTCAAGTATACTTTTCTTCATACCTGTCAGATGACTGAATCTATCTGCAATTTTCCATTGCAAAATTATTAAAGAAAAGTCTTTCTCAAATGGTATATAGTGTAGATCATTTTATTTCATCTAAGTAGCAAAGCAATGCAGACCTTTCATGGACTGATGTAAACTTCAGTTGCTCACTTAAAGCTTGTGCACAGCTATGATTATGCTGTGTTTCTTGAGTTCTGCTTTATGGTAGCCAAGGCTACTTTAGGATGCCACTGGTGAAAAAATCAACAATTTCTGTTGAAAATTACTTTATAACAAGAGTGGATGAGAGTAGGAAAGCTTTTGAAATGTTTAAAGTTGTCATCTTTGTCACACTTTGATATTTACACCAATCTTGAAAAGAAAAGACATACATATCTTCCTGGCTTATGCCCATGGAAAAATCTTAGATGTTAGACTTTGCATCAGCGCACCAACCAGTCCATGCCCTTCATGAAAGAAATTGCACTGTTGATGAAGGTAAGCGTGTTGACTGTGCATCTTTTTCCACCAACACCAGCACCATGTGCTTTACAAACAGGTACTCCTCTACAGTCTCCCAGCTTTAAACATTATTAATTATATTGTGTTATATGACATCATCATATTTTATTATGTGTGTGGCATGCCAGGGTCTCTTGTTAATGCAACCATGTACTCATCTGACTTTGTGTGACTGGCTTGGGGACTTGAACCCAGTCCAGCAGTGTTTGCAAGCAAGAGCTTTTATCTACTGTGTCATCTCCTTAGCCACTTTCCCAGTTTCAGTTTCTATATTTGAAGCAATGCTTTTATTTCTGTTGGATTTGTCACTGGAAGCTTGCTTGCAAAATGAGTCCTAAAAACAGTCACTATGCCTCCATGGAAGAAATCTTAGCAAATGATTCAGATCACTTAAATATTTTGAAGTTTCATATAATGAAAATCATTTTAGATTAGAAAGTCTAGATTCCTTTAGAGTCAAGCCTCTATTTGAACAAGCACTATATTACAAGAGCACATATCTACCTAAGATGGTGCTAAACACTCATGACTACATGAACAAATCATTCATAAGCAGATGATTAGTGTAATGCCAGGAGCTATGATACAGGCAGTAAACCATGAGTTCAGGTAGTGAATATGCTGTGGACCAGGTCGGAAACATAGCACTGTTCATCCCTCATTTGTCCAGGATGTAAAGAATCCCTCTTCTGACTAATCCTGCCAATGTATAGGCAACATATAGCACATCCATAACAATCCTAATCTCCTGGGCAAAGAATGCAAACTCATCTGAAAGAACTGTTCTCTGGCATCTTTATACCTAAGTTTAAAGCCTCTGCAGTTAACTTCATAGAAATCCCCTTTTTGGAAACCCATCAAATAGTGCTTGTCACTAAAGGAAAAGTGCTCTAAACAATGACATTCCATTAAAGGACAGTTATCCCCATGCAGTTCTAAGGAATATGGATGGTTTTGACTTCTGTTTGCTGACTGTGGTCCCAGAATGCTTTTATGCAAGTGTGATGCTTCACGTGGAGCAGAGCGGCCAGTGCCATGTATTTATGGATCCTAAAGCTAAGCAGTGGTGAGAACACCCCTTTGCTCTTTGTGGACTAGTTTATAAATTCCAAAGCGGCAAGGCTGTTTATTTTTCCCACATCTGTTTTGGGCTCATCCTTTGTGGCAGTGTTTGCTGGATGCCTTGTCCTTTATGTCTCTGACATGAGTAGTTGAGTTTGCACTGTTACAATGTATTTGTGGAAGCACTGAATGTCAAATATTTTACATTTACTTCTGCCTTTCATTGCGTTGGGATACCTTTCTGCTTGAATTATGCCTTCTTAGACTGCATTGCACGACTTTACATAGGAGAGACTTTTCTGTATGAACTTCACGTAGAGTGCCCTTTTGTCAAAGCAAGTTATATCAGCTGAGCCAGAGGGAGTATTGAAAATGTTTCAGATTGAAATCTTGGTAACAATAGGGCTGAGTTCCTATACTGAAGTTGGAGTATCTCTGTGACATGGCATTCACATGTCTCCTTCCTGCAGCTTCTGCCTATTCAGGATGAAGTCTGGAGCACTCCATATCTGATCTATTTTGGTTCTGGGACAGATTATCTAGCCATCTCTGATGGTAGGCACCTTCTGGCACACTCTTCGTGCCTGATTCCTCATGGACAATCACGAAACCCAGGCAAACATTCGTTTCTATTGTTAATTATTCTTTCTAATACATAAGCCGTCTTCCCTTAAAACCAGGAGCACTAGGTAAGGGGAAGTTCAGAATACCCTTTGTTGCAGTTCCCCTGTGAGAACCTGAACACAGTGCTGCAGAAAACTTCAGTTTTCTCACCTTGAAAACAGGGATAAGGTACTCCAGTAAAACTCACACTAGCAGTGCAATATTTCGGTGAGATAATTTACGTAGGTTCTCAAAATGCTTGATTCAGAGTGCTTAAAGGAACATTCCAAATTTCAACATATTTCTCACTTCTCAACAGTTGAGTTTACAAAAGATTTTTGTGGACTAACATGCATAGAGGAAATGAATCTGTCTCTTCTGTTACTTTTATTCCATTTTCATTATGTGACTAGTAGAAGAGATGTGAAGAATCCACAAGCTCTTCAAGTTTTGTTTCAGAACATTTCTTATACTCTTCCTGAACATTAAGAGAAATATTAATGCATACTATGAAGGGTTGCAAAATTCTTATTAATAAGTATTGACCTCCATAAAATGGAATTGAAAGGCTGTCACTATCATTGATATCACTACTGAAGGATTTTCTAAATTAGGTAAAATAAACTAAATTGACAAACATGATTTTAAAACAGTTTAAAAATTTTAGACTATTTTTGTTATGCCAGATTGATAAGTGATTGCTTTACAAAATGGTTAAAGGGCTTTGAAGATGGCTCAGCAGTCAAAGGCACTTACTTTCAAAGCATGCAAGTCTGGGTTCTATTCCCCAGTTCCCATATAAAGCTAGTTGCACAAAGTGGCACATGCATCTGGGGTTCATTTGTAGTGGCAGGAGGCCCTGGCAGGCCCATGCTCTCTCACACTCTCTCAAATAAATAAATAAAATGTTTTAAAAAGCAAAAAAAAAAAAAAAGCCTTCTAGCACAAAGCCTAACATAAAAGCCCAAAGGGAACTAATTAGTTTTAGCTTTGATAGCCTTGGTTGTTAATGTATGAAAAGTACGTTAGAAATGATTAACTTTCAAGGCAGTATTTATTGAATTATTATTCCAGACTAGGCATCCTAGTAAAAAGACCTTCCATTTATGTTGACATGTAAATATGAAACACATTTTTCACTGGCTTTGGTAAAACTGTTTTGGATTTTAAATCAGATGGAAGATTGTAAATATTAATGGAATTGAGGTGAAAGTTGGAAACAGACTAGAATCTCTATCAAAGAACACAAGTCACAGGAAAACCTGGCAGATAATAACTTAGAAAAAAAGTTTGTCAGTAATGATTTGGGTGTCCTTTGCATTAGGATTGTTAAGAATGAGCATTTCAGAGGGCTGTGTTCTTCTTTACAACACAGGGAGCTCATTGATCTCTCAAAGTCACGCTCAGAAATAGCAAGTAGCACAGAGCCACAGGGCCTGGGATCCCTAATCATCTTTTCCCAAAGAAAAGACTCTCAGAAACACATCTTTCTGAAAGCATGAATTATCATGCAGAGAATCCTAAGCAATTCCTAGGCTTGTGGGCCAATTGCATCCTACCAGGATAAACACAGACCTGATACAACCAGAACACTGTCATTTCTCCTTGGACACTGCTGAGTGCCCAGCTCTAAACAACGGGCATTTGACTCCCCTGTTCTCTTAAGCCTGCGTAATGCCCTTCTGTTGTTTTTTTTGCTGTTTCCATGTCCTGTATCATCATTTTAATGTTACCTCATTTAAGTCAGACTTCATAGGATAGCCCTGGCCTCTACACTGTGACATTTCTTGGGATACTGTACGTGTGCTGGTTTGAATTAGGTGTCCCTCACAAACCTATTTGTTTTGAATGCTTACTTCCCAGCTGATGGTGATTTTGGAGGCAGAGCTTTGTTGGAGGAGGTGTGTCACTGGGGGTGATCTTGAGGTTTATTGACACGATTAAGATTTGCCAGCGTAAGTCAGCTCACACTCATGCCACAGTCTTCCACCTGCTGTGGCAGAGGTGATATTCATCCTCTGTCCAATCTCCTGCCACCATGGAGTTCCTCTCGAGACTAAAATGAAATCAACAACTTTCCTCCCATCAGCTGCTTTTGGTTTGCTGCTTTGTGAAGAGAAGGTAACTGCAACAGGGAGTGAGAATACTTTCTCTCATACTCCTTTTCATATTAATAGCTTTGTCTCAAGGTAGGGTCTCACTTGAGCCCAGACTGACCTGGAACCCATTCTGTATTCCAGACTGGCATAGAACTTGCAGTGATCCTCTGATCTCCACCTCCCAAGGCATGAGCCACCACACCTAGATCAATTAAAGGCTTTTGAAACTGGTCTTTACAGGTTTATATTCTGGTCATTTTACAAAAACCTCCTTTTAATTTTTATTAAAAATTTTGAAGGGGTTTAGTTATTACTTACTTAAATGTTTTTATGTCCCCCTATCGTATTACTGATGAAAGAGAACCAGAGCAAAAAGAGACACTTACACTGGCTTATTGCTCAGCCGTTGCTCATCCTTCACTGGTTCTGTAACCTTCATATGTGATGCTACCAGGTCTTATATTCTAAACAGAAGTATTCCTAGATATATTAAGGTATATTAAGATCATTTATAATAATTTTCATGAAACAATCCAAGTCACAAAATATGTTTTGTATTTTTTTCTCTCAATTTTAGGAAATTTAAATAGGAGTTAGAAACAGTGAGCTGACATACAGCTAGTATTTTTAAACAATAAAACTTGACCTTTTATTGTCAGTTCATTAGCTTAAAGTTATTGAAGTGGGATATATAATCCTATGATTTTCTCAAGAAAATATCAATGTCTCCCATTTGAATTATTGTTTAGGAATGCTGTCTTTGAGAGGGGTAAATCTGAACATAAAAGCCCCACACCTGAAGCAATAGTCTAGCTCCACCTTTGAGCTGTTTCTCTCTAAAACAGGTGAAAGAGGTTTATCTACTCATGAGGTTGCTCAAAAGAGTGAATGCGGTACTTAATGGGAGCCTCTCAGAAAAGTGATGATCACATAATAAGCTTAATACATATCAGTTGTTACTGGTGGAGTGAATTAATAAATGTTAGGAATGTGAAAATGAATGGAAAGACACTCCTTGTGCCCAACCTTAAATATCGTTCTTACAATTCCTCAAGTTTACTGATGTAGATCCCCTCACAAGAAAACCAGTAGCTGCTGACAGTTACTTAATGATGTGTTTAGACAAATTGAATTCTTTCTGCCTTCTAGGTGATAATGATGTGGGTGGAGAAAGAGAGGAAGATGGGCCTGACAGGTGGTAGTTATCCAGAGCACTGGAAACAGGTGGACTGGATGGTGGGGTTTGGTTAGCTGTACAATGGCTTGTACCTCAGGGAGTGCTGGATGAAAGTGGTCCTGATATCAGGTGACTGGGCTCTTGCTGAAGTATATCAAAATACAAAGCAAGAAGTCATTTGTCATACAATTTCATCAAAACCTACCAAGTTCCAGGAAAGACTGCAGAGGATTGAATGAGAACAAGATATTTCTTTCCCTTTTGTTTTTGTTTATTGAGGTAGGGTCTTTATCTAGCTGAGGCTGACCTGGAATTCACTGTGTAGTCTCAGGATGGCCTCAAAATCATGTCAATCCTCCTACCTCTTTGCCTTTTGATACAGTTCAAAACATAGTTGAGTTTCAGAAAAGAGGAGAAAATGTTGGCACATCCCACTGGGAAAGAGACCAGTGCATGAGTAAATATACAGAATAAGCAGCTCTTATCAGATGCTTTGGGGACTCAGCCAAGGGAGACAGTCACATCACAAGGGAGAGCTGTGAGCTTTCATGGAGGATGTAACAAAGCTTTTCTATGCAGAGAGCAGAGGTCTCTGCAGGGACCTCTTTTCCAGAGTGGAGTAGCATGCTTGTATGTTGAAGCATTAGATGAGGTTTGCTAATGCAGTGTTTTCAGTAGGATTCAGAAAAACCCCTGTGCTGCCTCAGAGGTCAGCAGTGGCTCTTTGGATGACATACACCCTTCACAGAACTGTTGCTTTCCTAGAGGATTCTAAATTCTACTATTGCAAAGCCTTGCAATCAATTATTTTGAGATACTAACATAGCAACATCACAATTAAACTGATCCTTGGAAAATGATCGACTATGGAACTAGTGACTCTTCTTAGACTCATGCATGAGACACACACAGAGAGGGAGGGACAGAGGGAAGAAGAGAGAGAGAGAGAGAGAGAGGAGAAACTGGTTTCACTTTAACCGTAGGTGGTCTATTCATAAAAATTGATGTAAGTGGCTAGTAAATAACCATTTTCTCTTTATTTTTACTCTTTGCTCTTCACTTTGGGGTATATTTTTCTTATTGTCCATTTTATTAAGAGCTAAGAATATTTCTGTAGATAACCAAAGCTATGGTCATCCCCATTAAACGATAGCCTCTCAGAATAGTAAAGCTCTGAAGTTCATTTGCCCTGCTGCTCATTTAGCACAAGCTGTTCGTTCTTTCAGTGTGTGCTTTGCAGGAAAATGCAGATGACTAGTCTCTGAATATCGGGGAGTAGAGGTGCAGTTTCTCAAGGTAGTGTTTCTGCTTCTCAATGACTGACCCTAAAAAAGGATTTGCTTATCTACTTTAGTAAGATATGCAAACTGTGTAATCCTGCTTCTACCTTGTGATCCTTTAAATATCTCAAGAATGGTATACTTTTTTCCTGTCTCCTTGGCATCTGTCCTGAAGTCTTAAGAAGTGTTACGAGTTTCTTTAGTGTGGCTTTTATCTTTAAACAAGCTATAAATCTTCTGTGTGTATGTACTTGATATCAGTAAATTTTAATTTTGAATCATGCAGAGTGATAGAGATTTTAAATTCACTATTGCTTTTTGTACCTGCAATACATAGGGTTGAATTGCTGGGTGTCATATAAAGGCCTGGGCATCTTCCTCAGAGGACTCACTGGGAAAGACTGGAGTTCATACTGAGTTAGAGTTGCAATCAAATTTTTCTTTAAGAATGTAAGACATTCCAGTATCAGCCAGACCTTTAAAAACATAACTGAAATAGTTTGTGATGCCACAGGTAGTTGTAACTCAGCCCTTTTTTTAATTGAAGTGTATAGAGCTGAGGATTGAAGTTTGATCCTTATAAATTTTCATCTAATTTTGCGAATGGGAACAAATCTGACATTTTCTCATGCTTTAAAAAAATAATTAACAAAATTGGAATCCTATCTCTCTGAAATGCTTTAGTAGCAAGTTTTGACCATTTGGAACACTATAAGTTATTTTAGCACAGAATTTCCTGTAATATTTTGGTTGTCTATTGAAGTTGCCTGATAGACTTATGAAATACTTCATCACTGCCTATTCTGGTTGATGTTGCAGGGATGAGGGCCCCAGCCATCATCTGAATTAAGCATAGCGAAAGTTGCTTTAAAGAGTGATGGAATAAAAGCTGTAACCAACTTTTGATTTGCAGAGTTTGGATTCTCTTGAATGTCATTTCTTTCTTTCTTGAAAGACAGGATGAGACTTGACAATACTAATCATATTCTTGTTAGGTATTTTCTGTAACATAGCCTTGTTTTTGTTTTCTCGAAAGGCGTTTAAACAGAAATCATCTTCAGCTGTTTCCTGAGTTGCTGTTCCTTGGGACTTCAAAGCTGTATAGGCTGTAAGTACACGATCTTAACTCTTGCTTTGGGTAGTACCTTGTGTTGTAATAAAAGTTTGGATCTGTTTTCTGTGCTTTCCTGAATCTATTCATTAACAGTTTCATGGATTAAAAATTTGCCCTTTTATTTTCTCAAAGAAATGAAAAGGTTTTCCAGTGGTTCTAATGGCTTTACTTGATTTATCATTTCATGGTTTATGTATATGTATTTTTGTGGTCGCTTTGTTGTTTAGTTTTTGGGCCTGTGATATGAGATTTATCTATTAATGGGGACTTTGGATACTGAAAGAGGGAAAAAAACACTTCCTCTTAAGAGAAAGTTCTCAGTGTTTCTTGACCAGTATGGTTTTTTCTGTTAGTTTTGCTGGAATTGTTTCTGTTACATAGGTAGTAGTATTTATTGGTTTGCAAATGTTATAATCAGATATTTAACGAGTGGCATAAGTTCCCTCATAAGCATTTCTTTTAAAGCCAGAATAACAAACTGCAATATGAATGGCTGGAAGGCCAGCTTTTCATATCAAATACATCATAGGTTAAAGGCAGTTGTTCTTTAAAGGAGCATAATGTATTACTGAAATCAGTGTTTCCTCCCAGGAATGCTTGTTCACTGACCTAATATGTAATAGTGAAAACACATTTGTGAAAGCTTTCAAAATTCAGCTGTCTGCTTGATTTTTGTTCAGATTGGGGGATAAGCTGCAAAATGTTGGAGAGAAAATAAACAGCAATGCTTACTGATGTCTCTTATGCTGTGGAGTAACTGTTGGGATGTGACTTGTTCCCAGTCGCTCCACCTGGATACTGGGGGTATGACAGCCTTTGTGGGGAAAGTGAGCATATTGCTTTCTTCCAAATTTGACTTCTTAGACAAGCTTTGTAGCCTACAAGTTCAATATTGTTATCAATTCCAGAAGTGGGAGGGGGCATTCCTCTTGTGTATGCCCCATTGAAGCCAGGGTATCTGCTCAGTTACCAGATAACTTTATCTCACCATATGGAGCATTTCCCCTGATGGCACATCAGAGCTTCCTGTCCTGACATTGCTCCTCTCAGGGTAGCTGCAGTCACTGGCTGCATTTCTTCTCTGTAATCTCCATTGCTTAAGTGTGTGTGTGTGTGTGTGTGTGTGTGTGTGTGTGTGTGTGTTAAATCAAAGAAACCTCTTTGAACAAATATCCACAAGGTTCTGTTTTCCCAAGGAAGTAAGAAGTAAGCTGCTACAGACATATGTACATGCATTATTTGAAACTTTTCGTTACATATTTGTGCTCAGTGTTTCTAAGAATGGTCATGGAGTTGTTTTTGAGCAGAATTCCACTTTCTGCAATTAGTTACAGAGGGCTGGAGAAACTGAAAGACCTGGTTTCAAGCCCAGCCTCAAGGAAGCACCTTTGAACTATGACTTTGCTAGTTGTGTACTGGTGCAGACAGCAGCACTTGGGCAAGTCATTTCTTATGCTCTGTAAAAATGCACTTGAATGGAACTGGTGAATGGACTGTTAGCTGCCGTCGTATGTAGTCAATTGTAGTTGGAAATGTTGGAAAGTAAGTCCAACTCTACCCCTTGGAAACAAGAGTGGTTGATGTTTACTCTAGAAGTACCTGTGGTTATTTTCCCATTAGTTTTCCAGCGGCTTAGTCCATTGTAGAACCCCCCCACCAGCAAGTCATATTTTTGACATCTTGAAAATTTAAAATAAAAACCTCTTTATTTAATTATTGAGGCAAGGTCTTTCCTGAAGCCAGAGCTCATGAATTTGGAAAACTTTGTTTGAATAGAAGATCATTTGCCTAACATGAATTAGATAGATATGGCTGAATTGTTAGTGCTATTACTTTTGAGAGGAAATATTATATGCTATGTGTGATCACCTTTTGAGGAAGAAGATTTCTAATTGAAGAAGCAGCATTATGGACCTTTCTGAAGCCTAGGACAAAAGCTCAGAAAGCTGGCTGTGGGGCAAGTGTAGTTATGACGAGCGGGGTGCACTTCATTCATTTCCTCATGATGTACACGGGTGGATTAGCTCACCTGAAACAAACTTTGTCACAGATGGAAAAGTATGCTCAAATCTATATGCAAAATTGTCCTTTGAAATGTTCACTTGAAAATGAATCTCTTTAATATATGAAGAATAAGTGACAGAAAAAGGAACAGGATTTCGACAAATACTGGGGAAAATATTAGCACAAAGAAACATTGGACTGCTAGTGTATGTACATATGATGGGAGCTATAGCTGCCTGACTGTATAATGTAGTAGAGACATACGTATCTGAAACATGACAGAAACAGATATTGAATTTCTTTTCCTTTAAAAAGTATTACATAATCTAAATAAGGTCTCATCTTCTTACTTTACATTTTATTTAATGTATTTATCCTAATATCACCAGCAAAAAGTTCAGTTCACGATGTATTTCATAAGCATAAGCGAGTACTTGGTTTTTAACATTGCTTTCTTAGATGAAAGCTATCTTGAAGTGAACATTACACATCTTTTCTTTGAGCTTTTATAATGAATAATTGCTGCTTGACTTTTGACTGAAAATGAGATGCCAGGGAAAGCACACATGGTTTTTGCAGAGTATGAATGCAATAGAAAGGAAAAAGAGGGTATACTGTATATGAATTATGATTCGACACGGTTGGTTGCTGCTAGCGGCCAAATATGCTTTCCCTTTGCTCTCTGCTCCAATTTCTCTTTGGATGGGCTGCGGGAGCACTGCGTGTTCAGGTCAAGATGTTTGCTCAGAAATAGAAGTACAGTTGCAGCTGTGTTTGTTGGAGCAGGAGACAAGTTTAAATAGCATTACCATTTATCCAGTCCATTAACAGAGCCCTGTAAAACAATACCAACGCTGCATAAACTACAGGACAGTGTAATAAAGTTACAAGCAATGGTTGACAGACGGAAAGTGTAAGTAAAGGGGAAATAAAGAGAAAGGTGATAGGTTGAGGTTGAAAGAGCCAACTTGTAGTTTTCCTAATGCCTACAGGGAGAGTGTGTCCTCGCCTTTGCTCCTCCTCTGAATTCCCAGGTTTTGCATTGTCAGGATCCACTTAAGTGGGTGAAAATTATTTCTAGGGAAATCTGGAGCTCATTAGCTGGAAAAGATTGCTGTGAGTTTTGAAATGGTTGACTCTGATGAGGTGAAGCCAATGCAAAGTGTATGCAAATCTTCCAGATTAGGGCTTCTCCTTGAAGGCAGTTTACCAGGGTGTGAGTTGCAATTTCCGATTTGAGTTCACGGCTGCTAAGCTGGCTCATTAGGAATTTCATTGATAGTACTGTGGTGAGGCATCTGGCTATAAATATTTGTTTTGTGGTTTTCAGTTTATTTCTTCGGCTGTTATATTTACTCAGATTTCTAACCTAAGTTTGGCTACCAAAGCACATTGCAGGAACTCATTTGCAGTTGTATCTACCAAACCCAAACAAAAGTCAGCTACCTATTTCCCTGTGGTCTACTTTATTACGCCACTTTGAATCCACTTTTTATTTCTGGTTCAGTAGTGGGAATTATTCCCCACTGAACTTTAGATCTACTAAATTACCTAATGTTTACAAATATTATTTAAACCAAGGACCTATTTTATTCATACTTCCTGAGACAGACTGTGATGGTTTAAACTGATTGATTGGTTAGGTGGCCGCTTGTTTGCTGTCATAGAAGATTATCATCTATAAATTATTTCTTTTAACAATAGTAACTGGAACTTTTTAGAAAGGAAAACTTCAATGGCTTTGTTTTAGCTTAAGCTAAAAATCAATTTCTGTACCATCACAAATATATAATGAAGCTGTCTTTCCCCCCTTTCTCTATTTTCATAAAAAGAAACAGTTTTTGTTTTGATTTAAATATTCTTAACAGTAGTACATGTTTTTGTAGCAAGGATTTAAAATTCAGAAAAAAATAGCAGTAGAAATTATTATTTCACTACCCAGTTAAAACCACTTTTGTAATTGTGAATTATTATAATCTGTCTCTTATTTTTTAATTAGGCTCATCAATACTCTCTATGCATATATTATGGAAACAGTTGTATTTAAATATCCCCAGGGTCTAGCACAAGACTTGACCTTTGTAGGGTCTCAATAAGTGTTTGATGTATTGAATTAAGCCTCTGATGGTTGAGGGTTTGCAACCTGAATGCGAAATAGTAACTGTGGGGAGTCATTATGAATTATGGAAAACCAAAGTAAATTTAAAGGACAATGTGGCTAATTAAATGTCTGGTTCCTTTAGGTTTCCTAAACATTGAACGCAATCAAAATGATTCTTTTTTCATTTAAGCAAAATATATTTTAGTTTGGGGTAATAATACAATTTTGCAGAACTGGTTGTCTTGTTTTTGGACACCATGATCATCTCATTTGGGTTCTTGTCTTTAAGCTTAAAAACAGACAACAGCATGGTAAGTATAAGGATTTCCCTTGAATTAAGGTCTGCCAGTTCTGACTAACGTATGGACCACCCAGGGGTGTCAGGTGCCTTAGTTCCTGCCTCATTTTCCCCTTGGCCTGTTTTGCCCCTGCCTTCATAAATCCAGCCAGGGCTGTCCAGGAATTGTTAAATTACAGTTGCTACGGTTACCATCTAGCCAGACCAGTATCATTACTCATGGAGGGTGCAACCATGATAGCTTCGGCTACCTCTGTGTTATGCCCACAGATAGCTTCACTTTCTCTCATGAAGGAAGGCCATCTCTCAGAGAATGTTTTGTGGCCAGTCATGGTGGCATTCACCTTGAATCCCAGAATTCTGGAGCCAGAGGTAGCAGGATCCCTGTGAGTTCAAGGCCAGCAGAGTAAGTGCCAGGTCAGCCTGGGCTAGAGTGAGACCCTGATGTGTGTGTGTGTGTGTGTGTGTGTGTGTGTGTGTGTGTGTGTGTGTGTGTGTAGGGTGGGTTGGGGGATAATCAACTCACCAAACAAATAAAATGCTGTATGCCTTATGCGCTGACACTTTGGGTGAAGGATGGATTGACTCCTTGTCTTTGAAAACAGAGGACCAGCAAAAAATAATAAAAAGGAAAGTGTTAACTTCCAGTGATGAAAACACCAGCACTATATTACTTATCAAGCAGATTTTAACTTCTTATGATTTGGCATAAGATAATCTGTTTTTATCAATTAAATATGAGACAAAAAGACATATGAGGATTTAAATTAAAAAGACCTCTATTTTATAGTTTAATGATTTACTTAAATATGAATTTATTTATGTACTCATTCACTTAGAGACAAAGGAAGAAGTCTGTATGAGGCCCTGACTAGCCTGGAATTCCCTAGGTAAAACAGGCTGCTCTTGATCTATGAAAATCCACCTGTCTCAGTTTCCTGAGTTCTGAGATTACAGGCATGTTCTACTATGCCAGGTACTGAAGACTTATTTTTAAGGAGGTAGAAAAAAGATTGATATAAGCATAACATAATTCAGATTAGCCTATTATCATTTTCCAGGAAAACAAATATATACTAACAACAAAAATAAGAAAAATTACAAGCTTTGCAAACTATTCACCAGGACCTGGTTTTCCAATCAACATATAACTGTAGATGTTAGATGCTAAAATCCAGCAAAAGTTTCAGATGTTTGGGAATTTTCCAGGTGTTGACAGTTTTTCTGCAAAGAAATCACAAGTGGAAAGGTTTTTGCTGGGCAAGGAACAAAGTTGGTTGGTTCCTGCTGTTATATCCCATAGAGTGGACTCTTGTGAAGTCCACCACAGAGCCCAAAGTCAAGAGCAAGGAGGTCCTTCGCATTGTGTACTTATTTAAATGGTTGTTTGGCAAATGTAAATGCCCTTCTCATCGCATAAATTCCCTAACCCCAATAAATACTCACAGTATTCCTTCGTGGGTTTGGAGAATGCTATCTGGCATAACATTTATCCTGCATGTGTTTTACTTGCTTGTCTCAACTTTTGTTAGCATGTAAATTAAAACCCAGTGTTCATCGAAAGTGGCAGTGTTTTTTGAAACATGAGTTTCAATATATGGTTTTTGGGTCTAAATGATATCTTGTATACATATAATTAGACAATTTTTAAACATTGACTATAAATCATTAAATTGTCATAGCAGTCTCTAAAGTATAATTGGGGAACTAGACTTTACATAAATACTTCTAGGCAGAAGTACTGATGGGAGCTTTGTTATGTTAAAGAATTTCAATGAATGTTCATTGTTATACTGTATTTTAAGTGTGTGAAATCAATTTCATTTATATTATGAAGAAATTGGTTTAAATATTCACATATCATCTTGGGTTTTGTGGGCCTGTTACCTTTGGAAGTTCCTCACCTCTGGATTCCAGTGTGATGACTTGTAAAATGGATATTATCATGCTATTCAACTTTCAAGGGGGAGGGAAATTATATTTGTAATAGTATCATCTTCTTATTGTAAATAACATGAAAATTAGAGTGACATAGATGTCCTTGTAACTTGCCCTGAGTCAGGTGTGTTTCTGAATCTCCTGCCTCAACCTCTTGAATTGATTCCATGTACGAATATGTAAATAAGAACAGCCACATTAATATTTTCAGCTTTACACAATGACATAAATGTGCCTTCTCTTTACTTGGCTGCAGAAGGTACATTACCTCCAGAAAAGTTTTAATGAGACGTTCCTTCCTCCCTCCCAGTTTATGACTAATGTAGTTTTAAAATTCATATATGAGTTAGGGATGGGAAAAGTAACTGTGACTGAGGAAGTACATGTTACCACACATATTTACAATGGCTGTTTTAACAATTTCTATTAGTGAATGATAAAATGAAAGAAAAATATATATTAGGAGATAATGACTGAGTAAACATATTCAACTATAGATGAAACTATTTTGAAAGTCATTTGGAAGATTCAGTTGCTTAAAGATTTTATTTTTTTAGTACTAGTTATAATTTCCATTTTTAAAATAATGAGATATTAAATCATGCATTCTGTACCATTAGGTGTGATCTGAAGTATGGACATAAGTTGTCTCTAGGTAAAATACATATGCGATTTTAAGTATATTAAGTATATTTACACATTTTTGTCAAAATGTACTAAATTTGCAAACATTTTAGCACATTGAATTTAAAAACAGTTTCATAATGAATTGTTCGTTTTTCTCTGGTTTTGTTCTATGCTCCATGCCTCTGATGAGAGCACACACTTTGTGGTCAATGAACAGTTTCTACAAAATATTTGTCACCATCACCATGCTAATTACCATCAGTTATTTCTTTTATGTAGGGTAGCCTTAAAATATTTTGGTAAATTGTGATAAGTTAAAAAATCTAAATCCTCAAGAAGGAAGCCATAGAAAGTTTAAAAACCTGCCTTCAGTGTCGCCCAACTGCAGGTACCACATTGCAGTATAAAATGCTACCAGGGGAACATCTGTGCACCTTGAAATGACCCCAAGTGAATGTTTATGGCTGAGCATGGCAACTTGATTTAAGGGTTTAAAGAAAAGAAATATTTCAAGAAAAGAGTAAAACACCCAGAAAGAGAGCAGGAAAAGATAGCATTGCCCCGTCATGATAGTTTTCTTGGACTAGGGAAAGATTAAAGCGTGAAGTATGTGAATAGCTGAGAACAGCACAGAGAAAGGTTGATTGCTTCCCCTCCAACAGTTCCAACTGATTGAAAAAAGCCTAATTTAAAGTTCTGTTTGTTCTGTGTCTTAAACCATCAGAATTCTCTTTTAGGACCGGAGGAATGCTCCTGAGGAAAAAGACTCCAAGGATAAAAAGTCATTGCAAGCCAACAATCGTTCCTAATCCTCACAAAATGCTGGAGAAATTAAATTTATTCTTTACTGCTCCCAGTGTTACCTAGGTCACTAGGCGATGGGAAAATCGGACTGGAAGTCGAGTAGGCGCAAGCTTTGTTTTGTGTCTAGATGCTTAACCTTAGACTCCACAAGGCATCTTAGAGTGTTGTGGGAACTGGGTTCAGAGCATTAACACCAAGACTTTTATTACCCAGGATTTATAATAGGCTGTGCTGTCAGGAGATGAAAATGTTGTGTTTACATTTCAGTGTTAAATGATCATTTAATTAACACCTAAGGGGGGAAAAACTTGTGAAATTCTTAGCAGCTTTTATTGCTGGTTTCCTGGGAGGTTTTAATATCCAAGTTTCATTGAGATTTCATCTTCTAAGTAGAGACACAATAGACATTATAAACTTTTTAAGGAAAACAGTTTAACCTTGACCCCTTTTCTCTAAAATATTAATTGAAATTACATTTTTAATTTGGTATGCTTATGTACAAGGTTTCTAAACTAGTATTTTAAAAACACTTCTTCAACACTTTATTTTATATTAATATTTGGTATGTAAATGTTCAATTTATATTCTAAAGTTTTTACTATAAAGTATTTAAAATTACCAATTGGTTTAGCTTAATAAGCACAATGCATTTGGAATACTAATTTAAAACATTGTACAACCCTAACCTGCCACTGGAGTTACATTGTTTTGAGAGTCTGGCTCAAAGTAGACAATCATAGTCTAGAAAATTCTATAGGAAAAAGGTGCATAATTATTTTGCCAATTGTTTTGAAGTTAGATACTCCATTAATGAAAGAGTTAATGACATTAATGAGAAAGTTCAAAGTTGCTTCATTAAAAGATCAGGTGTTGTCAAATGTTGTAATTTGATTAATTATGAGACAGTAACAAAAAGTGGTCTTCTGCAATGTGATGACATCTGGAAAATATTAGAGGTATTATGAGGCAGCTTACTTAGTGGCACTTTAAAGATGCACTAAATAAAATATGTTAATGTTTTATCTCATTTGATGTAGATCTGTAATTTTAAAAGTTAATATAAAAAGCTTTCAAAATTTACCAAAGTATGTATTGTTAAGGTAAGATTTCTTAATTTTTCCAAAAATTAACATAAGATAGTTTTTTCTAAATGAACTGTTTTTATTCTTAAAAGCTTTATTCCATTTTTTGAGATAGGTTTTTTGTTGTTTTTTTTTTTTATGTAGTCCAGGTTAGCCTTGAACTCCTGACCTTCCACCTCCCAAATGCTAGGATTACAGGTGTTTGTCACCAAGCCCAGTCTATGCAGTGCTGGGGATCAATTCAAGGCTTCCTGCAAGCTAACCCATCACTCTACCCCTCATAGTTATCCTTTTAAATTTGATTGAAAGTTTTAATTCAAATACATCAGGATAACACCCACTTTCTATATTATTTATGGTGGAAGAGCATAGCATGAGGTTTGAATGCTATTAAAATCTCTTAGTAGCTCTGCTTTGATCAGATATATATTCTCATTTAAAAATCACTGCTGGGCACAGGCACTTGCTATGAGGTTATGTGTTTGCCTTACTTATATTAAGTTTTGGCATTTCTGCAAACCTTTCCTCCCTTTTTGTTCAACCTATATGGATCTTTTTATTCACCAAAACCACTCTTTCCCCCAGTCTTTAGTCACAAAACCTTGAAGCTAGGAATGCTTTAAAAACTCTCTTTTACACAACTTGGATGAGGCACTTCAAAACACAAAATGTCTATTTCAAATGCATGAATGAGGCAAAACCTGCTTACTGAATAACCAGTATGTGCTTTATGGTAGAGTAGATTGTCTCACCTGTGATTGTACGCTAACCATGGAGAAGTAGGCATACTGAAAGTGAGAAAAATTTTGAGAATGCTCACATTGATTGACAACTATTTTTTGGAAATAATAAATTACATTTAGCATAGACAAAATATATTACTTTATGTTCAGAACTGATTTTGTGCTGAGAAGGTCCCAGTTAAGTTTTCATACGCTTGTTTTGAAACTCTTTAGCAACTAAAGAGATTTTCTTTTGTCTTTGAGAGTTTTCGGATTGCCTCCTAAAAAATAGAAGTAACTGTGATAAATACTACTAACACGTCTTTGCACATTGAAATTGGGTGATACACCATATAGACATGGTCTGTATTCTCCTTAGCAGTGACTAGATTAGTGAAAATCAGCTTGCATACTGAACCAGATAAGACTTCCAGGTTTTGAAACTTCCCATCACTCAGTCAGCCTTCACCTATTATTGTGATCATGGCTTATTACAGGCTGTATGTCAGGGCAAGCAGATTTTTCTGTTGCTGCCTAGAAATTGTCAGCACATTTTTGTGTTCTTTCCTTACCCTGCTCTATTGAAGTTCAACCCGTTCTAACTACTCAGTTTCTTCCACATCATTCACTATAATGTAATGGTTATAAGTACAGGTGGTTGACTAAAACTGTGACAATTCAATCACTTCTTGTGTAGCTGTGGGAATGTTACTCAGTTACCTGCCCCAAGACTCAAGTTTTCTTTCTATGAAGCAAGAATTTCAGAAGTAGCTTATTATGTTGTATGGAATCAGTTCTTCCCTAAAGGTACAGATTGCGATGGGCTTTTCCCCCCATCTCTCCTAGTGTCTTCTGCTTTTTTCCAGTATCTAGTCATACCATGGGTGTCAGCAGGCAAGAGCTTCACATACCTAATGCCAGTGGATTTATAAATTCTTTTTGTTTGAAATTGAATGCTCCAAAGTAACAGTACATTGAACTTGGAAACAAACAGGTGGTAGCCAAAGTCAAAGGGTCCTAGTTATTTCGTTCCCATCCTTGCTGGTCAAGAGCTGCAGGGACTGAGCAGAGTAGTCTGTTCGCTCTCATGTTCCATTTTCTTTGCTTATAAGGCATAGTAGGCCAGAGAAGGGAAGGACTGTGACTGGATGGGTTTACCATCATATTACCAGAATAGAACACAAGGCCTCCACGTGTCTACTGGATATTTAATAATAATTGAGGGAAGGGAGGAGACCAAAATATCTAAAATTTGTGCTTATTTTTCAAAAAATTGCAAAGAACTCACCATAGGATTTACAAGAATTTTAATGGTGGAATTATTCATGGTAATCACCTAGGAATTAGATAATTAGGTTGTGGCTCAGTGATTTTTGAGATAGTCCTCTCTCCTGTAAGCAATTAAGAATAAAGGGTAGGCAATTTTTTTTAATGTAAATATGGCCTGTTTACATTTTGCATGGTTTTCACTGAATAGAATTTTTTTTTGAAGGCTCAGGTCAAACAGTAAAGGAATTAATGAAAGGAGATTTGATTGTGGTGTGGTATTAAGTGGTTTGTTTCAGATTTAACAATCCCTCAATATGAGGGAAGTGGTGTGCAATTGAAGCAATTTCAGTTACCCCCTGCTTCTCAAACACTGCTAATGGGGGTATGAGAAAATCAGTTCAAAGTCAAACAAGGCAAGTCAAGGGAGAATAACAGAGGTGGTCGATGAAAGTTTGTACGTTCACATTTGTGCTGTGGGCTGTAGAGTAGCAGGCGTGAGTGCAGGGGTGATGATTTTCTGTCATTCTCCCTGGAAAATGTATTGTGGAGCCAGAGAATTAATTTTCCTGACCTTTTGAGAAGGACAGAAAATACGGAATCTGAATACCCCAAGGCAAATGGAATCTGGAGTCGGTTTCTAAGAGGCCAGCAGCTCCCTCTCTGAGCTGCTGTGGTTTCATTCCCTTCTTTGGGGGGAATGAATTGTATACAGTGTGAATAGTTTTAGGAAAGTTTTAATCAGGCACTCAGAGTGACCACCCTGGATTCTTCTTTCATTACACAGAAACGTGGGGGAATGAGAAAACTACTCAGCAGTTCCACTTGATAAAAGGAAATACTCCTTTCCTCTTCCCTCCCACCATGTAATCCCCTGGAATTTAGTTGACATGTAAAATCACTAGAGCAAATGTGATTGAAATAGCAAAGTTGTATGCATAAGAACGACACATGTAGCTGTAATAATTACTTTAAACACCACAAAGTATGTTGGCCATAGAATTTTAGACTAAGATTTTTTTTCCTAAGGGAGGTCAAAAAAGGATTTTTTCATAATTTATGTAAAAGCATAACACAGCTGAGTTTCCTAATACCAGCACTTATTTTCATGAGTTAAAGGACACTGTTCTGTTGTCCTGCAATGCATGAAAAATGTCAAAGTTGGATGAAGTACTTGCAGTGCCTCAGTTATATAAATATATCTGAATTTTATTCCTGTTCCCATATGTTCTTTGACCTCTTCCCATTTAGAAGCCTTACTGTGATTTTTAAAAGCAGTTGTTTATATGACCTCACCTGAGTCCATCACCATGTCATTGATGATGATGGAGGAGGGCACAGGAGAAGGCGACCCACAGACAGACTAGGTTGGGAGAAGGAGAGGCAACGGAAGTTATGATCCAAATAGATTTACATGTATGAAATGGTCAGTTCAACAGTTAAAAGCAGGAGAGCAACTTGAAATAGTAATAGTCAGATATGATTGTCTTCTATAAGCTTACCTGGACTGAAGAACAGTGGTCGAGTGAAGACAAACATGCTTTCGGTGAAGAGGCAGTAGTTCTAAGGAAATGTTATACAACTGATCCTCCCTGTGGCAGCTGCTGTAAGACATGTACTCTTAAGTCATCATTTTATAAGAAGACATGGCTTCAGTTTTCTTTTTTAAAGTATAACCTATCCCTCAACTTCTCAAGTATGGATTATTCTAATTCCTTCCAGGTTCGCCACATTATTTTAGATTATATGATGCTTCAAAATAAAAATTCTTAATGTATGCTCTTTAAGATCTAAGAAAAAGTATTTTGTGGTCAAATGCATTGGCAAATCATAAACCTTCTCCTATGGTGACTACATTGCATGTTTGTGTCTAAATCTCCCGTGAATATGGAAACAAAAAATGTCTGTTAACTTCTAAGAAATTTGTTTCAAGAGGTTGTTTGATGCCTTGCTTCTAACTTCAGTTAAGCTAGTAAACAAGATAACTTTTGTTGATCAAAAAATATTTTTTGCAAATGTTGATCCAAATTTTTAAAAAGTCTGTCTTAGATATGTAAGTTGAAGCATATAACTTTTCAGATGCCAATATATATGGTCAGCTGAGTGAATTTATATAGTGCATTGTCCTGATAAACAGATTCGTCTTAAACTGTTTGTGAAGGTGAAGTTGGTATTCTTTATCTTGAACGATAAAAAGCCTCTCTAACCTATGCACCAATTTCATTAACAAGGGGCTTTTACTTGGTTTAGGTGTGTTTGTTTGTGGCACATAGTGGGTCAACTACTTTTTCATGACCTTAACATTTAACAGCTTAACTTCTCTTCCCTGCTTTTGTCTGACATCTGAAGTGCAACTTCAGCAACACAATGCTGTGTCCACCCTCCAGGGTGGGGTATGTCCTACAAGGAGACTTGCCCTCAGTGTGTTAAACACAAAATAATTTTCAGGACAACTTGTCTGTGATTGGTAGATTGAAATCACCACAAATGTAATATGTTCAGTATTTTTCCCCAAGACCTTTCTTTGTAGCACTGGCTGCAACAATAACTTTGATATGATGGATTTGATGTAGGAATAAAAATGGAATAATATGACAGTTGATGTTTCTTACCAGTATTATGGCTGCCCATTATTGAAAATTACTGCTCTTTCTCCCCCACACAGTTGCTTCGACAGCTAATTTTATAATAGATTCAAATTACACTAAAGATTTACAAACATATATCCATTTGGCAATAGCCCGGGTTCTCTCCATATAATAAAGAGTATGTCAACTCCTTTTCCATTTCCCTGTTCTGGATTTTCTGAGTCCTAGCTCCTTTTAAAGATGTGAATAATTAGTGTAACAGTGGTACTGAGTCATTAGGAGGATTCACTGATGTACCTGCTACAGAGTTCAATTCATGTAAACTATTATTCATCAATGAAATGACTCTAGGGTTCAGAAAAAAACAACATCATCTTAAAATCATTTGTTATTATTATTATTATTATTATTATTATTATTTGTTTTGGCTGAATAATCCCGTTTTGCCTGCCCAATCTTCCTTATATATTAGAATGAAATGCTTCTCTGCCCAGAGATAAACAAACTACTCTAGGCTGGTGCTCTTGCCTTCTTTTCCCTCCAATCTTTAGGTATTTCTCCATTTTCATGGAGTTCTTCATCCTTCCTGCCCAGCTCCATAGATCTTGGCATCCCACCTGGCTTTACTGGTAGCCAAGCACTGCTTCACTTGCCCTCAGCAGGGACAGTGGCTGCTGTCCTGAGGCAGACACCACCCTGCTTGGGGCCCCCTTCCCTTGTGTTGCTATGCAATACTAAACAATAGGCATCCCATGTTTCTATTTCTTTCTTTAACATGGTCCATCGACAAATGTCAGCCAGGGAATTAAAACAGTGCTGCTTTGACCCAAGTGTAGCTTATTGTAGAAATAGTTTCATTCTTACATTATGGTTGTTGGTTAACTAGCAAAATGCTTTCCATAGGTCAGTAGCTCTTGAGAAAATGGGCATCTTTTCCTGCATTCACATATTCATAGGCTGAAGGAAAAATACAGGGAGGACAAAAGATCTATTCAATCACTCTTCATGGTAAATGTGTGGCAGAAAGCATTAAAAGCTTTGTTCACTATCTCTGCATTGATTCTTTCTTGATGGTTAAGTTAAAGAGTTGTGGCCAGTAAATTTGTCCTATGGATATTATTTCATTGCTTTCATGCATGTGTTTTTTGTACCAATTTCCTCTCTGGATTATGCATGTTTTATTTATGAATGCATGAAAAAGTACCATTCTACACCTGCTGCATCATTTATCACTTCTTCCCTAATCTTTTTATACATTTGTTTGTGTTTGCATATGATGGTTTGGTTCTTATTAATTTGCAAATGGATCGATGTTATTGCAAAATGACTACACAATCAAAATTGCCCCACCAGCAGGAGGAGATGAGGCAGATGTTTTAATATCATGGGTCTGTGTCCACATGGGTAGCTAAGGCAGAGTTTACATCATTCAGTGTACTTCCACAATTCCTTGCCATTCTAGAACATGTACTTGTGACATTTTTATTAGGCTTTTGTGTTTGGACACTATTAAGTCCTGCAGTTTATTTCTCTCCACTTAGATTGTCTTCCCTGTACAAGGGGTGGAGAAGAATTCACAGTGCCTGCACATCAAAGGGCATTTTCTATCTTAGCAAATCTAGTCGTACAGAAACAGTGAATCCTGACAGCTATGCTGGTGAACACGTGTCAGATTATGAAAGACAAGATAGCAGATGCGATTCCATGATGAGGCTGTTGTCCTGGGAAGGTGGTGAGCCCATCAACTTCCTTGAGCCATCGTTCTCTGCCCAAAGTCTCAATTTACTTATTGTTGGTAGAAATCACTCAGGGTAGTTGCTATTTTCTTCCCTCAAATTAAACCACCTCTTCTTAAAAAATAAAAATAAAAAAAAACAGGGAGATGGCTTAGCAGTTACAGGTGCTTGCTTGCAAAAATCTGCCAGACATAGTTTGATTCCCCAGTGCTCATGCAATGCCAGATGCACAAAGTGGCACATGGATCTGGAGTTCATTTGCAGTGGCAAGAAGCCTTGGTGTGCCCATCAGCCCACTCTTTCTCTGCTGACAAATAAATAAATAAAAATATTTTAAAATAAAATCAGAAAAGCCTACCTCCACACTGCTATCTCCTGTGAATTGCCTTGAAGTTTGAGAATGACGTCTTAGTTGGAGTTTGTTGTTGGAACTTGGTTGACTAAATGACTTCAGGACTGAACTTCAGTACAAATGTGTCTCACTTGGAGAAGCTGTTAGAGCCTATAGATTGCAGTATCTTCTTGTCCAGTTTGTATAACAGCCATGTCATATCACAGTGAACTTGTCGCCATTTCTCACCTTCCTAGAATTTAGAAGCCTAGTGGCAGGATCTTAATCTTTTATTTTATTTTCATTTTTATGATTCTCAGAGCACTTTTTATAGGGCTAAGAACAAAGCAAGAGCTACATAAATGCTGTGGTGGTTTGAATCAGAAGTCCTCATTAACGCATGCGTTGTTCTGAATGTTTAGTTCCCAGCTGGTGGCAATTTGGGAGGTAGAGCCTAGCTGAGGAGGTATGGTGTTGGGGGAGGGCTATTGGGTGTTTCAGACAGCTCTCTGTCCTGATGTTGTTTCCCACCTGCTGTGGTCAGGGTGATGCCCAGCCTTTCCTCTTGCTGTGCTTTCCCTTGCCATTAGGAAACTTCCCCTTCAGCATGTAAGCCTAAGTAAACAACTTTCTTCCCTCTCAGAAGCTGCCTCTCCTTGGGTGCTTGTCCCAGATATGAGAAGGTTAGGGAATCAGAGTAGCGGAGTCCTTGCTGCTAGAAACCTGAATGTGGGTGGGCACTTTGCTTTTCAGAAGAGACCTGACCTAGAGCAAAACCTTTCAGAGCTATAGGAAGAGTTTGATGTGCCATTATGGTTTCAATTGAAATACCTAAGTGCAGAAAGGACAGTGGACTATGTAAGCTTGTCTTATGAGAGGAAGAAATCCCTTTGTCTCCACTGGGCTGGTGGCAGTTTATGTGAAACACTTACTGCATTCTGTGTTCTGAAAACTTCTGTAGAGTTGACTTTAGAAGAAATGTACTGGTGTGAAGGATATGGTACAGGAAGAATTGAAAGTTGTAGAGGAGATATCAGCCCTATTCAGCTGCTATGGTTTAAGAGATCATCACCATTGAGTTTGGGCCAACTATCGGCATTGGGGCAGCAGAAAGAATGCTGACTCCCTTGAAAGGAACCAAATGATAAAAGCATTTTCCTGCTCTTCAAAGTTGGCTTTATCCCACTGGGTAACAAATTTCGTACCCCATCAGGTACTGTGGAGTATATCCAGGGCAGGAAAGAAAGCATCTTTGGATTTGCAACACCTTTTTTTCCCCCCCACAATGGCCACTGGGGGCTGGAGAGATGGTTCAGTCATTAAAGTGCTTGGCTACAAAGCTTAAGGACCCCGTACCCATGGAAAGCCAGATGCACAAAGAGATGTGTGAATCTGGAGTTCATTTGCAGTGGCTGGAGGTTCTGGCATGCCCATTCTTTCTGCCTGGTTCTCCTCTCTCTCTCTCTCTCTCTCTCTCTCTCTCTCTCTCTCTCTCTCTCTAGAGAGAGAGAGAGAGAGAGAGAGAGAGAGAGAGAGAGAGAGGAGAGAGAGAGAGAGAGAGTTGGCTACTGGGCTTGTTGGAGTCTCAGCATTTAGGCCCCAGGGAGCCAAGCAATTGAACTGTGTGGATACCAGGACTCTGAAATGACTTCAAAGGGACATTCTGGTTGAGGATGGATTGTTCCCCTGGCTGTGAGCAGCCTAGCTGGAAGGGCAGAATTAGAACCCTAGAGACGTTGTCACTGGTTATAGATGTCAGAATAGTAGCTACAGGATTTATTATGATGTTTGCCCTGTTTATTTTAGATCTTGCATTGGTTCAATCTTTCCTCTAAATGGTATCTTTTGCATTGAGAATGTTCATGCTGTGCCATTGGTTTTACAGCTCACAGTTAAGAGACCTTGGACTATGGGGATATTTGAACAATCCTGGGATTGGAAAAATATATGGTGAATTTAAAGTTGGATTGAATGCATTACATTTTACATCATAGATGATCAATTTTATGGGGTGATTTGAATTGGTTGTCCCCCATTAACTTATTGTGGTGATTTGATTTATGTGTCACCCATAAATTTGATGTGTTATGAATTCTTGATCCCCAGTTGATGGCAGTATTGGAATTGGAACCTTCTTGGAGGTGGGTTGTTGCGGGGAGGGGGTCTTATGGAGGCTATAGCCTGCTTCCCCTTGCCAGTTTTTGGCACACTTTCCTGCCATTGTTTACAATATTGTGGCAGACGTGATGTCCACCCTCTGATCTTGCCATTGTTTTCCCTGCAATCAGGGCGCTTCCCCTGGAGTCTATAAGCCAAAATAAACCCATTCTTTCCACAGGCTGCTTTTTGTTGGGTTCTTTGTCACAGCAAGGCAAAAGTTGACTACAACACTTGTGTTTTGAATGGTTTCCAGGTGGTGGCAATGTGGGAAGTGGAGCCTTGCTGGAGGAGGTGGGTTGCTGGTGATGGACCTTGAGGTTTATTTACCCCGATCTTCAAGTGTTAGTTTGACTCACTCTCCTGTTGTTCTTGCCATCTGACTTTGGCAAGGAGGTGATATATAGCCTCTGCTGTACAATATTTTCCCCAGCCATCGTAAAGCTGGTCAAGTCTCTAATCCAATATAAACACTTTTCTCACAGAAACTGCTTCTGGCGTGGTATTTTGTGTCAGCAATGAGAAGGTAACTACAGCAGATGTTTTCTAAATTGATTTAATAAGGGCTTTTCTTTTTTCTTTTTAGTTTTTAAAAAGTATTTATGTATGTATTCTTATAAAAATAGTATTCATTTACTCTGGGTCAAATTACTAGATGAGACGGAAAACTTGCTTTTGGAATAAAATGAAACTTCAGTAACTTTCTCTTTGACTTTAAACAGTTCATATGGGGACATACCTTGGTGTATTTATTGTGTGTGTATTGATGACTCAGCAGAAATCCATGTAAGCATCTCTTGAGGGGATCATGATCTCTCATGTCTACCGTGGGCACACATTGTGGTCATTCATTCACTTAAACAATGTGTGTCGATTAGTGTGCTGTGATAGAGGGACCTCAACTTTTGTGGGCAAACAGGAAGAGGCTCAAATTCTAACATCAACAGTATGATGAGTGGGAATTACTCTCCAGGCCTATCTTCCTTCCTTGCTAAGTAAAGACAATGTTTACTTATTTTACCAGGTTAATTGTATGTGATTGTGCAGTATGTGGTATGTGTGTGCACATGTCCCTGGGTAGATGCATGTGCCCAGTGCACACGTGTGTGAAGAAGTGTCTCTATTACTCTTCTGACATATTTTCTTGAGACAGTTCTTTCTGACCTTGTAGCTCACTAATTTTTAATTAGTGAACCCCAGTGATCCTCCTGTCTCTGCTCCCCTCTGAGCTGAGGTTACAGGCATGTGTGAATATGCTGGAGTTTGTATGTGGCTTTTGGGAATTGAACTCAGGCTCTCATTCTTGAGTAGCAAGCACTCCCTCTTAGCTGCCCAATCATCTCCTCAGTCCCCAACACATTTTCACTATGATGATAATAGGAACACTGACACTCTTCTGAGCTCACATATACTTGCAAATGAGAAGGTTGCCTTTTAATTTCTGAAATACCTAAGTCTTAACCATTTGGACCCTGCTGCTAACTTCTCCACGGCCATCATCATCACCTTTCTCTGTACACCCTGATCTGGATTCAGTTCTTTAACCAGCCATATAGCTCCAACAGTGCATTCAATCAGCAGAAGACATTTCTTTGACAACTCACCATCAGTAGTTATGTGCTTCATGTAAGGTAGTTCCATCCTATTAATGAAAGGGACCTGAAGTTCCTCCTGAGTTGTGCAGTGTCCTCCCCCATCTCTTCTTTTCTTGCCTTTCCTATCTCTCCTATTCTCATCTTTTCCCCACTGATTCAGAGACAGGAAGCATGAAGCCCTAGTCTGAGAGCCATGGGAGGCAGGAACAGAGCCCTTGGACAAGAAGATACCGAAGATGGAAAAATAAAGAGATAGAAAATATAAAACATGACTTTATAGCTTTGGAATATCACATATAGTTAACATAGAAACCATATGATGTAGAAACCATATGACTTATGCTATTTTACAAATATCTTTTTCTGCCTTTGTGTCTCACATTTGAGCTTCATGAAGACGGAGACTGCTTTCCACTGCCGCAGGCTCCCTATCTAAAATAGTGCATCACACATGGCATCCTGGTAAATGTTCCTTCAATTTTTGTTGAAGTAAAACAGGGAAAGGAAGGGTTAGTTTTCTCTTGGTTCTTCAGAAATAAACTGAATACTTCCTGGGCCACTGAGACCCGGGTACCTGCCACACTCTCTAGAGATCCTTCCACTTCCTTCACTCCCTTCTGTGCTGCAAACACAGGCTATGGCAGCTCCCAAGTTACACTCTCTTCTCCTACACGGGCCTTAGCATATACAGATTCCTTGGCCAATGGCTACATAATTATTGTTCCACATGCCCCTCTCCTTGATGTCTTTTTCTGACTATCCTTCCACAGTCCTGGTTACTCTGAGTTCTTAATAATCCACTTGGGACAAACTGCCTTAAGGAATCCCTGATCTTACATGTAAATGGCATTCTCTATACACATCCCACCCCACCACACACACTTTAATGCTATTTCGTCAACTCTCTTTAAATGTATCTGTGTTTATGTGACTATGGATGAATATTCCTTCCTCGCTGCGGCTTGACAACAGAGGCAAGGTTTTACTCATTTCCCTAATGCCTCGGCTGTGTCTGGCATATGTTAGTTGTTCAATAATTATGTATTGAATGAAAGCCAGCAAACATTATCTTGTCAACCTGCTTTCATATTTGTTTTTATTGAACTACACTTACTGATTGCAGACGGTTATTGTTTGCATTCATTCCCTTAATATTTTAATGTGCATTATCTTCTCACAATAACCTAAATATCAGAGAGTTCAATTTTAGGGACAGGCATTGAAGTCCTTGTCTCAAATTCTTATACCATTTCTGTTTCCTTCTCTTATCTTAGAATTCAGTTTTTATGATGATTTGAACATAATCTCACAAGGTTCATGTGTTCGAATTTCAATTCTAAAATTCTTATGGTAATGGGATTTGAAGATGGTGTCTTTGGGAGGAAATTAAGAATAGATTTTTTTTTTTTCAGTTTTTTGAGTCTCGCTCTAGCCCAGGCTGACATGGAATTCACTCTGTAGTCTCAGGCTGGCCTGGAACTCAAAGTGATCCTCCTACCTCTGCTTCCCTAGTGCTGGGATTAAAGGCGTGCGCCACCACGCCCGGCTTGAGAAGAGATGTTTTTAATAACTTTTCCTGGGGCAATGCAAAGAAATGTCTCCTTACTCCTGATAGGAAACCATGGACAGGCTGAAGAAAGGAGTACATTCAAGTTCAGATGGACAGCCCTTAAGTTTCTTGGAGCTCCTTACAGGAACATGGAGAACTCGCAAAGACTTTTCACGAGAAAAGTGTCCCCAACCCAGTGAAGTGAGCTGGGAAGCCTCATGGGAACTGGTAAAGGCTCAAGAGCCTCATGATTCCAAGGTGCCCTGCGAGCCTGGGGAGCTTTGCCTTTTCTCCACAGTGACAATCGGGCCCCATTTCATGCGAGTCTCCTGTAGGTGATCATAGCTGCTCTGACTCAAGTCGGAAGGGTACATGTCCAACCCTAACAAGTGGGCTATCTTGCAGAAGTGATGTTGAGCTGAGACCCCAAGACGGCATTAGAGTGAGAAGGATTCTAGCTACCATGCTCATGCTGGGCCTTGCCATGTGATGCCCCTCACCGTGCTGTGGGAGAGCAAGAAAGTTGTCCCCAGATGCCTAGCATCAGCCCGCACTATCCTCTTGAACATTTCATTCTTTCCGCATTACCTAGTCTCAAGTACCAGACAATGGACTGTACAGCTTAGAATTCACCTTCCCTAGGTTGGTTTCTGTTCACCCAATGACAAATATGTCCCCCTCCGCTGTGTGTCCTAGCATTCTGTTAGCAGTGGCCATTTCTTTTTCACATCTGTTTTTTTTTTCAACAAATACAATTAGTCACAGAATCTAGTCTGAAATATTTGTCCATCACCAAACACAGAGCCTGGCATAGAAGACCCCAGAGTTAATCTTGCAATGTGTGACTTAATGAAGGTCTTAGACGTGTGATTCTCCCCAGATGGTCAAATATATCCTGTTAGTAAATATTTGGAATAAAGTTCAGTGTGTTTAGAGTGAATGTTTGTCCTTCCTGGGCTTTAGTGTTGATGTGGGTCCTTCATGAGTTTTAGTGTGGATGTGGGTCCTTCGTGGGCTTTAGTGTGCATGTGCGTCCTTCATGGACGTTGGAGGTGTGTCCATGCTGCACTGTTCAGGATAATCTGTTTGTAGGGATCTTAGGATTTGGGAGAAGATGAAGCACTCCAGGAGTGAGCAAGAAAGAGAAGAGGACTTCAAACCTGATGCCTCACACACTTGTGTTATGCTTGATCCTTAGTTTCTCCTTTCACTTATTTTGTTTTCATAGAAGTGCTATAATAATAGTGTGGCTCTTGAAGTAGGAAGAAAATGTTAAGATGTTCTGTTTAAATTACATTTTCTATCAGCTTTAAAAACTATTTTTCTCTATTTCTTTTACACACATTGCATGTTGATTCAGTAAATTCTGAGTTATGAAAATCTTATAAACTGATGATCAACATGAACTTGTCAACAAAAATTACAGAGAAACTATTTTCACAATCCTGATGCTACAATTCTTCCAGAATGATCTACAGTTTTCTCTTGATGTCATGTGTAGATGGTTTTAGAAGGAAGGACTTGGGAAGGGTTTACATTAAAACATTGGGAGGTCCTACCCACTACTGTGTGCCTGCAAACAAGTACATACGGGAATCATGTGAGGAACATTTGTTCTTCCTTCAGCATCTGCTGTACTAGAATGGACAGCATATGGCAGAGTTGTGCTTTTAGAGTTAGTTCAAATCCATCCTGATGCAGTTGTTTTCTGAGAATAGCGTAGTTGCTACATTTAAGAATCATTATCAAACTATTCTCTCAGATGAGCAGTTGGTGGTGTGTTATCTTCTCCCCATGTATTAACATAAAGAAATCTTTAAAAACAAAGCAACTAGCCCTTTTTATCTGTGCTACATGATGTGATGGATAGTTTTCTTTCTTTTTAAAATTTCCTTCGAAAAAAATTAATTGTGAATTTTGCTGGTGAATATACTGCATACGGTCTGTATTCCCATCTGATTACATGTTTCCTTTCCCCCAACCTCATTGTGAAGGGTCGTTTTCTAATTACAAAACAGGCAAAAAATATTTGGACTCAGAATGTCTTAAGTAAAATCACAGTGTAGCCATTTTCATTTTAATTGCATGGTTTTGGGGAAAACAATTTTGCACTTAGATATTTTTCTTTCTCTAAAATAAAAAAAATAATTTATTCACAGATTTGTAAAAGAAAGTAAACGGGAACCTGTGAAACATGGCTCGCATAAATAAGTACCAAGTGGGAGTGGTCTTGAATTTTGAATTATAAGATACTTTTCCTTATTTATGAGCAGTGACAAAACATAACTGTTTGCTCTGGCACAGTGATTGAAGGAGGCTTATTCCTTCTCCCTACAAGCTGATCAAACTGGAACTTCACTCTTGGTCACATGATTGCCTGATGGACCTGCTTGCTCTTTGCAGACGATAGGCCCCCAGGCTTGGTTTCTCCTCTCCAGGCAGCCATGTTATGTGAGTAGCAGAACCCTAAGAATGCTTCCATTAGGAGTCTGTGAAATTTTGAGTCTTGAGTGTCACAGAGCTCTGGAGCATTGAGGATCATTTTGACCAGGAACAAACGATACAGATTTCCTGTAAAGTGGATTTCTGTAGCTCCAAAAACACGAGAGGAGGAAAGTCATCCATATCCTCTTAGTTGTCATGGCTGAAATACTAGGGTAATGGCTTCATTCACACTGTTCCACGGACAGTGTTGACCTGATCAGGATAAGCTTTAGGACGATTATGACTGAATTGAAGAGGCTCCAAGCCTAGAGATAGGTTACAAAATAATGATGTGGTCCAAAGTCCTAATCCAGAGTGACACTCTTAATAAGGAGAGGAAGGATTTATGAAGAGAGTTTTTGTGGTGAAATTTCCACACTATCGCATAGTATTAAGATTTTAGGCAGAAGATAAGATTTAAAAAATTTAAACAGCATCCATCTAAAAAGCAAAAAAAAAAAAAAGGCAGGCTTTAACATTTTGGGTCATTGAGACTAGTAATTAATTATCAAGTGCAATTCTAAACTTACACTGTGAAATAAAATCATGACAGGAAAAATACTCATTCCTCTTTCAGGTTTGGAAATCATTGGAAAGTGACATTTATTCATGAGATAATGTTCTTCTTTTCTACTATTTAAAGAACTAGAGGCATAAATGTATTACATGTCCTTTATTTTCTATGGTAGAATAAAAGGATAATTAATACATGCTCCCCGCTGGACAGGACCATAAGAACATAGAGAAAGCAAATGTGTCTAAGAGATACATGACTTGCCCATGGTGACTCAGGTGAAGGAAGATCAGCCACCATTGTCCCTGGGGCTGAGAGTAGCAGGTCCTACATCTGAAGGGCTTTCCGATACCCTCTGCTGCCTGCTCTCCCCCGTTCCAGGGACACAGTCCCTCGCCATGCTCTTTACATGGGTTGTTATGAAAGATATTTCACTGAAATGCAAAAAGTTTAGCACAATGCTGGTTGATATCATTATAACATTATGATGATCATTGTTGATATCATGCTTGTCTTTAGGAAATTAAATATTCAGCACTGGGTTCACTCTGAAGCCAGGGAGCAATTCCAAGGCCTCCAATGTGTCCCTGGATTGAAGTTTATATGCTAAAGTCAATAAGGACTCATGTGTCAATTTTTCTCCATGAAATTTTTGTTTTCAGTTAGAAGTTGTTTTGCTTCACTTTAATTTTGTCTTATTTTTGGTTCCAAGGAAGAGAAAAGAAATGCACATTTTCTTTGCTGGATTCTTTCTTAAAAAGAAGAGGCAACTGTCCTATATATTAGTTTATAGGTGAGAAAGCTGAATATTGATGGCTAATAAAAACAAGAGCCATGATTAGAACACTTGTCTTCCCAGTTCCCTAAAGGAGGCCTTCACTCACAGGGAGAAACTGTCTTTCTCGAAACATTGGCAAAGTAAAGGACATTCAGAGACAAAGTGAAGATATGAAAAGCTATTAAAAAACAGATGTAGTACAATGGGGTGAAGAAACTTGGGATGTTTACAGTTGATGATCAGTATGGTACTTAATTAATTTACACTGTCAAAAGTACATTTGACATTTTGACATTGAAATTTGACAATTTGAAATTGAAGGTGACTGGCAGAGAAGGCCGGGTGGAAAGCCTGGTCTTGTGTATCCAGCACTCCTCACCAGTGGGAGATTGCTTAGGAACCATGCTATAAGCATTTCTAATTTCCTTGTTTTCTTATTCTGAGTCCTATTTTAATAGCAAATCTATTCTAATAGTAAATCTGGCATAAAATAACAATGTTGAAAATATATTAGCCACATGTTCTCTGTTTGAGGCCAGGATGACAAGCTACCTCTCCTTTTGAGAGCTCCCCGAGGTCCCGCTGAAGCACTATGTGTGCAATAATCTTAATTTGAAATTCTATGGGGTCATGGATTTCCAATTTTCATTTCAATGAAAAGATATTACTTTAACTTTGATTTGAACAAGGTCAATTTATGCTATTGATGCTTGCTCTGACCATGACTTTGGTTAAGTCCACAAGGATGCAAGTATTTGGACAGTTAGCCATTAGTTATCCTAACAGCTGGCCAATCTGGCTCTCCTCATTTATTGTCAGTTCAGTCCAGACCCTGCCTGCTCCCCTGGAAAGTTATTCCAGGTGCTTTAGAATCTGTTGAACACAATAAAATGAGATAAAATAAAACAAAACCTTAGAGTGTATTAGCTTTGGGTTTCTAAGAAGTTATTTCCAAGTTCCTTTCTCTGCATAATGATCTGATTCTTCTAAGCATCTTAAATCTATGATCAGTCAGGAAGGTATGATTATAAGGAAATCTCAAATATGTAGGCTTGACTTTTATTATTTTTGAAAATAAAATAGTTAAGAAAAGGACAATATTATTAAATAAAACAGAATTTGTGCTTGGATCATCCTGTCCTTCACCTCTTTTGCTCCAGGGTAAACTTCTTGTGGTTTGAGTCATAGACTGCACCATAGGTAACAGCTGTTTAACCCAAGAAAATGTCCCAAAGGCAGAAGTACCTTCAGATAGGATTTCCTTTTTCATTTTCTCCTTTTTTGGGGGATAATTGTTTGTGCATGTATGCATGTTTGCTCATATGTGCTTAGGTGCATGTAGTAGGTAGGTGCATATACACCTGTGTGCTTTCACAAGGAGGTCAGAGGTAATTCCAGGTATCCTTCTGCACCTATTTGAGTTAGGGTCTAGCCACAGCTCCTCCTCACTTTGGCTAGATAGCAAGTAAGCCCCAGGGCTTGTCTGTCTCTACCTCCCAATAGTGGGATTAAAGGCAGGTGTCACTATGTCTGGCATTTTTATATAGGTGCTGGCAGTCCACTTGTGTGGCAAGCTCTTTTCTCACTGAATCATATCCCCAGGCCCCAGGCAGGGTTTCTACTGATGGATGTTCGCTGACATTTTTCATACTAGAGATGACCTATAAATATTAATAAACTGTGTCCCATTAATTACTTACATTGTTCTTACAGGTGATTCAATAGCCTGTATTCTGGGTGTATGGATATAAATATATTAGTTAAGATTTTGCATATTTTAATTGTGCCAATAACATAAGGATTGAAGAAGAAAGATATGGAGGGTGGAATGTTATGTTAAACGAAGAGAATAAGACAAAGAAGAGTCAATGTTCTGATCTGAAGCTAGATAAAAATGTAACTTTTCAGTTACACAAAGGTTACCATGGCATTTCTTTTCCTTTTGTGTCTGTTGGTGATTTAATTTAGGAGTTTAGAAAATGTGTCTATTGGTGTGTTTAAAAATTCTAATTATAGAGATGGGTAAAGAAGTTTGCAAAGACAAGGGGTGTTTGTAGAGAACCTGTAAGAGTGACAAGTGATTGGCAGGTAAACAACCCCTGGTGGCCTCGTATTCCATTTGCCATGCTGGACGATAGAGACCACATCAGCTGCCAGAAGTCACCACTTCCCATGTTTAGGGGACAGCTGGCTCTGAGGTTGACAATGTTGCCCAGATGCTTGTTTTTTTGCTTCTTTGCTACCCCAGATCCACAGTGGGATCTCTGTGATCCTTTAATTCATTTGTCTGATCTTAAGCTCTGAAAAGCCAAGCAAAGCAAGAGCAGGTGGTAGGAAGTAGAAGGAAGCCTTCTAGATGAGACCGGAGTGGATGTGTTTCTACCTGGAAATGTTCTGATGGTGACTTAGCAGTGCCGGGGTGAAATCACCCCTTTGCTATTGTGAAGGGCAACACACAGGTATAGTGTACACACAGGATGGTTTGTGAAATCAGAGGCTCGTGGGATTGTTCTTGGATGTGTTTTACTGTGGAGTTTCCCCTCACTTTTAGAGTCAGGCTTTCTTTCTCTCCCCACTTTTTCACAAGTTTTTAAAAATTGCATGTGAATTTCTTATGTTTCTTAGTTGTTCTTCATTCTCGTTGCTTCATAAAACAATTTTATTATAACTCACTTTAATACATATTTGAAAATAGTCGATAATTTAGCAAAATAGATAAAATTGTAATAAAAAAGTTGGATGCTACCATAGTTAAGTACTTCTTGGAAAGTATGGAAAATGTGTGTTTGTTAATAAATTTAAAATGAAAGAACGTACCTGATTTTTGTAAACTTATGCTTTTCTAAATTTTACATTTGGAGGAAAAATGTTTTTGTTTGCAATTATCTTTTCTTTTATTAAAAATATTTTATTTATTCATTTTCAAGCATAAATATATATATATATTTAGAGAGAGAGAGAGAGAGAGAGAGAGAGAGAGAGAGAGAGAGAGAGAGCGAGCACGCACCAGGGCCACCACCTTGTGGGTCTGCCTTATGTGGGTCCTGGGGAATTGAACCCAGGGCCTTAGGCACTGGAGGCAAGTGCCTTAACCGCTGAGCCATCTCTCCAGCCTTCTTTTTTTTAAAGAAATATTTTATTTATTTATTTGAGAGAGAGAGAGAAAGAGGCAGACACAGAGAATGGGTGCATTAGAGCCTGCAGCCACTGCAAATGAACTCCAGACACATGTGCCCTCTTGTGCATCTGGCTTTATATTGGCACTGGGGAATTGAACTCTGGTCCTTCTGCATTGCAGCCAAACGCCTTAACTGCTAGGCCATCTCTTCAGCCCTGTAATCATCTTTTCTATTTAATGTGTACACTGATTGCCTTAGAGTCTGGAGGCAAATGTTCTTAGTTTGTTTTTTTCACTCACTTGAGTGCTAAGAACTTGGATGCTTTCAGTGAGCTCTTCTACCAGTCCATGTCGAGCCATTCCCCATAAATGGGAATCTCAGTACAGTAAGATCTGTGCCAACCAGCAAAATCTGGAAAATCACATTTTTGAGATTCCCCAGGCAAAATCATATGTGTAATGAATGCAAATAGATTCCCTGAAATGACTAGTGGAGGACTTAGATTAAAGATTTGTTATATGTTCACATGTTGCCTAATGTTAAAAAAATTCATAGGGCTTTACTCAAAAATTATATACATGCAAACTCATCTCATTTCAGTTTTCAGACTACACTACAAAAGAAGGATAAATGGGAAGTGAAAAATAAAGTAACTGTGAATTAACTCTTAGTTAACTCTAACCTGTATCCCATCATCAAAATATGTATCTCATAATATTTGTATAGATGAGTGCATTTCTAAATGGTTGCAAGTTATTTGGAACTTGGGACATGTTTTCTCATAGAAAGAAGCTTTGGTCGAGTTCCCAGCACTCTACCCCTTCTGTTGAAGCCTGATGTATATAAGGTTTGGAACCCACTTGGCCTTCATGCTGCCCCCTCAAGGAATATTCAGAAAAGTGCATGGGCGAGGGGGGCACTCTTTTTCTTTTTGTGGAAAGAAAATGGTCCAGTATTTGGCCTGTTCTTTCATGCTCTCTGTTCAGGGTTCTCTGTGCTCTTCCACATAGCTGTGAGGAAGACACAGGAACCACAAGCTGTCATCCATTTCAGCTGCTCTTTAGCAGAAATACTCTGCTGCCATAGATCCTTTTCCCTGGGTTTACTAATCCAGGCTTACTATGGCAAAGATAGTTTTGACAACCCAAGGCTTTCTAAGTTCAACATTTTCAACAAGATCTATCAAGCTGGTGTGAAAATAAGTGAGGTATAAAAAATGCTATTAAGCATGGTCGAACCATCTTGCTGTGTTGCCGGGAGCTTATAGTCTTGGTGTTTCAGTGTGATTTTCCATCCCTTTCATTTCCCACTTCAAACTGATCTATTTTCTACCTTTGTTACTTGTGTGTATGTGTATGTGCATGTATATGTTTCTTTGTGTGTGCATGCATATGTGTATGCGTGTGTACATGGGCTTCCTTGCCATGACATCATGTGAGGGCAGAGAACAGCCTCAGTATGGTTCTCCTCCCCTTCCACCCTTTTGAAACAGGGGCTTTCTTAGCTGCTGCTGCTACTGCTGCTGCTGCTGCT
>PVHP010004760.1:0-69433 GCA_004024765.1 Zapus hudsonius | reverse complement strand
AAAAAAAAAATTGTTTCTAGTGCTGTCCCCATGGATACCTGTAGTGCTGTAACTCCATAGCATGTGTCTTCTTGGGGTCCTCCTTCACTTCTGGGTCCAGGGGAGTGGAGAGTAGGAGATTAGGCTCTCTGCCTGGGCCAACTCTCCCTCCCGCTGCTTTCCTCCCCTGATCCCCCATCAGATCCTGGTCCTGGTATCTGTGCCAGACATTAACCTGCTAGATTACCTGCCGGAGATCCTGGATGGACTCTTCCAGATCCTCGGCGACAATGGCAAAGAGATTCGGAAAATGTGAGTTGAAGAGGCAGACAGGTGCTGCTTGTTGGGATTCCTGAGGGTATCCATACGGGTCCCATGCCCCACCACAGATCCCTAAGGTTGCACATAGGCTCCATGCCCTGGTGATCTGCCGGTGTCCTTCCCACTGGAGGAGTGGGATGCTCATGCACCCTAGCCTCTGCATACATCCACCTAACAAGTGTGGGGATTTGAGCCAGAGCAGAGGCATCCAGCATGCTGACACTCTCCTCCTCCTCTTCCCATGGGTAGGTGTGAGGTGGTTCTTGGAGAATTCTTGAAAGAAATTAAGAAGAACCCCTCTAGTGTGAAATTTGCTGAGATGGCCAACATCCTGGTGATCCACTGCCAGGCCACAGGTGAGTGTATGAAGGCCCCACAGCTGCCGCCACCTCCTCAGAGCCCCTGTCTCACATCCAGGCTTCAAGTGAGAGGCAGAAGAGAAGATTCTCTCCCTGATAGGAGAGGTATTGGTTATGACACATGGCCCAGGAGCAATGGCATGGTGGGTCTTGTTGAGGGAGAGCTCAGGGTTCTCTGTTGACATAGAGACCCTTTAACCTGATCTGGACTGAAGTGAAGATCTGGAAATGCTCTTACTAGCAAGCTTGACCTTAGCATTGAAAGTGTGAATGCATAAAGGTCAGAATGGTGGGCCCCTTCGCTTCTGTTGAGTATCAAACCACAGCAAGACATAATAAAACACCAGCTGCTTATTATTGGTCATGAGTTTGTTGTTGTATGTAGTAGGTATGATGTGGAGCCTGTGTGTGTAATGTTTGCACATGGGTGTACAGATGCAATGCTATATGAATGTGCAGAGGCCAGAGGAGAACATTGGGTGTCACCTTCATTTGCTCATCTGTTTGTTTTCCTTGAGACAGAGTCTCTTCACTGATTCCAGAGCTTGCCATTTGTGCAAACCCCAGAGAGTCTATGGTCTGTGCTCCCCACAGGACTGGAATTATAGAAATGCATAGCCACACCCAGCTATTTATGTGGGTTCTGGGGATTCAAGCTCAGTTGTCTCAGCCCCCCTTAGACCATCCTGCTGGTGCAAGAAGCACTTCCACCACTAAGCCATCTCTCCAGCCTGGTCATGAGTCTTTTGTGTGTGTCAGTGGAGGGAGGGTTCATGTCTGTGTTCTTATGTGTATGGTTAGGTGTCCTTCCCACTGGCTCCTGGCTCTCCTCATCACATACAGCTCCCTTCCTCTCCATCTATTTTTTGAGAGTCTCCCAACGAGCCCCAGGGATCCCCTGTCTCCACCTTCTCAGCGCTGGAATTGCGAGCACTTACCTGGCTTTTATAATTACTGGAGATCCAAACTCAGGTCCTCATACTTGCAAAATGAATGGTTTACCAACTGAGCTAACTGTTCAACTCTGGTCATGAGTCCATAGTTCGGCTGGGTGGTTTTATTTTCCTCAGCCAGACTGGATGCACCTGGGTAGTCTGGGATGGCCTCATTCACATCTGGCACTTAGCTGGCTGTCTGCTGGGTCAGTGGGCCTAGCCGTCTCGTCACAAGCCATCTTGCCCAGGTGTGTTCCTATGGTATCAGCAGAGTTTCAGGAGAGACAAAGAGTCATGGGCAGGTCTCTTCAGACCTAGGTTTAAATTGGGCACACCATCACTGCCACTACATACTGCTGGGCAGAGAAGCAAGACCATTCCACATCCAAAGAGAGGGAGATGAAATCCACTTATAAATGAGAGGAGATGCAAGTCCCATTACCAAGGGACACGATGCAGGAAAAGTCAAGCATCGTCGCTCCTTTCACATTCTAGCACAGAATTGTCGATCCCTTCCACCCTGCTATCTGGACAGACCTTTAGAGTACACAGAGAAGGGACTATTGTATTGACATAGTTAGAAAGAGCCAAGACCCCGTGCCCTAGTCCTTTAGCCTAGCCTACATGTGCAACAGAGGGGAGGCCTGCCACGTAGCACTAAGTAGAAGAGAGCTAGCTACAGTTCATACTGGCATTTCTAGAACTCACCAATTCTCCTTCTAGATGACCTGATCCAGCTGACAGCTATGTGCTGGATGCGTGAGTTCATCCAGCTGGCTGGCCGAGTGATGCTGCCCTATTCCTCTGGGATCCTGACTGCTGTTCTGCCCTGTCTGGCCTACGATGACCGAAAGAAAAGTATCCTTCACTCTGGAGAGAAGAAACAAGGGCAACCCCCAGAGAGGCTGTGAAGTAGAGGGAGCCTGAGCGAGCCTGCTCACTTAGGATCCTTCACACTTCCAAATAGAGCCTAACATATCGGGAGCAGGAAGGGAGCTATATGTGAATGAGGAGAGCCAGGGATGCAGAGGTGATGCTGGCTGCCCTAGTCCTCCCCAGCAGCTCTCCCAGGTAACCAAGGTTCTGCCCCCTAAGCTCACAGCACTATACCATGGATGGATTAGATCCCAGTGAGGAGACCACCATGAAGGGGGCTTGTAAGAAGAAAGGACCACCTCTAAGCAATACCAGTGTAACAAGAAGATGACTCAGGTCAGACTCCCTACCTGTTTCCTAGCCACCTCTGGGGAGGACTAAGCTCCTGATGAGGAAGATCAGTAGCCTCAGATTTTAGGAGAACTCCTGTGTGGGGCTGCTCCTTACATCAGTGGGCACAGGCATCAAGGAGGTAGCCAATGTGTGTAACCAAAGCCTGATGAAGCTGGTCACCCCTGAGGATGACGAGCCAGATGAGCCAAAGCCAGCAGCCCAGAGACAGACAGAGCCCAACCCCGAGGACTCCTTGCCAAAGCAAGAGGAGATAGCCAGTGGTGAGTAAGCAGTTCTCCCTCCCTCTTCCCCCCCCCCACTTCCTATAAAGGGCCTTAGGAAGCCCAAGACATCGAACTTGACTTATAGCCTTACTTACATATTTTAACTCATTTAATCCTGGCACCAGCTTGGTGATACAAGAACTGTTATCATCTACGCTATAGGCTCTGGTAGCTGGTAAAGGGTGGAGTTGGGATTAAAACCCAAATAACCTGGGATGGCCTCATTCATGCTCTTCACCTTGCTGCCTCAGAGACCTTACAGGTTGCCCTTGATCTTTTCATTGGTTCATTGGTAAGTTACTATTTGGAGCATGGCAGGAGCACCAAGCTACACAGTTCATTTGAGTCTCTACCCTAAAGTCACACTCAAGGATGGTTAAGAAACCTAGTTCATTCAATACTTGGGAATTCTGCCTAAGTCAGGGCTTTGCACAAATAAGTTGTTCTGCTGTCTTTTCAGACTTTTCTTAACATTGCTTTCTTGTTCATAACATAAAGAAAACCATTTTTATGCTGATTGGGAGGTGGAGTTGGACTCTAAATGTTATCTAGCGCCCCTCTGGTTTCATCTGTCAGACCTGTGTCTTCAATGAGTGGCTGCTGATCGGCCTTGGGTGATGTCCTCCATTACAGTCAGTCAGAGAATAAATGGGCACCTACCATGCCTAAGTCTGTAAGGATAACAAAGCAAGGGTCTGGAACCTGCCTCGGGAACCAGAAGAATCACTAGCTAAAGCATTTTTTCCACTGCTATTGATGGACTTCTCTTTGGAACATCTGAGACAGTGTCAGACAGGCAGGCCCCTTGGGTCTCCTGCTGTGGGTTTGGCTTGCAGAGTTAAGCAACTTTCCTTGCTGGGCCTGTCTCGTGTGTCAAGTTACAGCTGTGTCATCACTACTGTGAACCTGAGCAGTAAAACAGCTGGAGGCAGAGCACTGCACAGCTGAAGCATTGGTGGTTCAGTGGTAGAATTCTCGCCTGCCACGCGGGAGGCCCGGGTTCGATTCCCGGCCAATGCAGGAGCTGAACATTTTATTTTTTTGGCAGCTCCTGGCAAAAGAAAACTTAGGAAATAATAATGCAGGCCTTATATAGGAGAACCAGGAGAGTCTAAGGAATGGACATAGTTTGAGCTTTTTTTTTTAGTTTGAGCTTTTACCAATGTTTTTCTTTTTGTTTTATGATTCTTATTTAGAAAATTTATAAAATAGAAAAAGTTCCAAAGCAGCAAGACTGCCTGCACCAAAAAATAATAAGTATCAAATTTAAGATTGTAACATATACATAATTAAAATTATGTGTCTTAAGCAATTAAATACCTTGCTTTTTATTTGCTAGTTTTCTTTTCCCTGTTTTTGCCTTGCTTTGTTTTGTTTTGCTTTGGGCTTGACATAAAAGTTACAGTGCCTCTTAATACCAGTGAGAAGATAGAATTGAGGCTGAGGGGGGAAAGGGTATTGGGAATGACTGGTAACAGAGCTTGGTTTCTTTTGAGGGTGATATGAATGTTCTGAAATTAAACAGTGGTGATGGTGTACACCTTTGTGATTATACTAAGAACCACTCAGCTGTATACTTTAAAATTGCAAAGTTGTGGTAAGCAAAATATACTTAGGTAATTTTTATATCAATTTAAGAATAAAATGAAACCTCTTGAACCAAAGTGGAGCTGGCAGCTCTGCCCTGCCCTTTCTGCCTGTGTGGCAGCAATGAACTCTTTGAAGAACTGCTCCAGTCTGTAGGTCATGGCAGCAGCTGAAACCTTCTCTGTAAGCTGGAGCATTGGTGGTTCAGTGGTAGAATTCTCGCCTGCCACGCGGGAGGCCCGGGTTCGATTCCCGGCCAATGCAGCTTCCTTATCCTTTTAAATAGTACATCTAAACATTCTTCAAGCAGCCCCCTGCTCAGGAAAAGTATTATCCTAAACCAGGATACATTCAGGCAGCTTGGCTCTGGGCTTTACTGCCTCATAAAAAAAAAGCATTTCAAGAGATGAAAAGCACTTTATAGAGGTTACCAGAAATGGAGACTAATTGAATAGCTTTATGTCCACTCTCAGCCCTGCTTGGCTCATCACCAATCACAGTTATTTACTGAGATGTCCAGGAAAGTGTCCCCGAAAATCACAAGACATCCAGCCAGTCAGCCTGCCTCACATCTTCCCTCTCTGCTCCCTCTGTCCAGCCTTGGTCCACCTGGCTGCTGGTACAGATGCCTCCAGCCCAGTCTTTCTCATTTATTGTCTCTTCTGGGCTCAGCCTGTGGTGATAAAGGCCACAGTAACAGGCTCCTCTAGGCATGCAGGCTGTGCTGTGCATGTGCATCCTCGAACATACTTGCACATATGTACATGTACACACATACACAGACCCCAGCCTCCAGATCTGCTTCTTTCCCTAACCTCAAGGCCTCCAGTCAGGGAAGCCCCTCCTTCTGAGCCCTCTGCTCACAGCCCATGTCCCCTACTGCAGCTCCTCATTGGCCCTACCACCTAGGGAATGCATAGCACAGAGTCCTTGCCCCTCTTACATGATCAGCCTGCGCCTCCGCTCCCCACACACACAAACACACCATCTCTACCCCATGTCTTTCTCTGATGGTCTCAGATGTCACCATAAGGACCCTGGAATATGCAAAACCTCTGGACAGCCTGGATCTACTTACTTCACATCTGTTGCCCTCAGCCTCTTTACTTTCTGTGTGTAGCCTAGACTGATCTTGAACTTGCCTCAGCCTCCCCTAGCCACCACATCTGGCTGTGCTGCTTAGTCACTCTAAGACTTAGATTCCTTATTTGTTAGGACAGTAACAACCCAAGGCCTAATCTTTAGGGTGGGATGTGAATTTCAAAAGAGATTTCTGCTTGTGTGACATGCGGCAAGCACTCCCCATAACAGGTGCTATAGTACTAAGCTATTTTGATATGGGTGCCCTTCACCTTATGATGGGATTATGACCAATTAAATGCGTTGGTTAAAATATAAGTTGGAGCTAGAAAGATGGCTCAGTGGTTAAGAGTATGTCTTTGCAAGTATGAAGGCCTGAGGGAAGCCTGGAACCACTCAAGTTAGATTCCCCAGCACCCACATAAACAGCTGGACATGGCCACACACATCTGTAACTCCTGTTCTGTAGGAAGCAAAGCCAGAGAATTAATGGGGCTTGCAAAATATAGTAAGCTCTGGAATCACTAAGACTCCATCTATGTCAGGGAAAAACAGACAGACGAGTGATGGAGGGGCACCCAGTATTCTCCTCTGGCCTCCTGCAGGCATGTGGCACCACATCGGTACATATATGTTCATGTGATGCACACACACACACCGCACCACACATACTTTACACATACAAATAAATGTTGTAAGTTGAAAATTTATTTAATACTCCTAGCCTACTTCACACATGCTTAGAACACTTAGACTTCACACATGCTTAGAACATTAGACTAGTATTTATCACAAAGCCTGTATTATAACAAAGTGTTCACCATCCCATGTCATTTATTGAGCTCTGTACTGAAAATGAAAAATAGAATGTACGGGTACACCTTCACATCATCAGAAAATTCAAAAATTAAGTCAAATCATCGTAAGCCAGGGGCCCTGTATAGGTATTCCTATAGTAAGACTTCAGCCAGGGTCTTATCATTGGTGTCACTCAGGTGGCAATGAGCCCTAAATGAGGGAAGTGGACTTGGTGAGTACAGAACGAGGCTATGAATTGGGTTTCCATGAGAGCTTCTGATGTCTGTGGTGTACATGTAGCAAAGTATGTCCTAATGTACAGCTGACTGGCCCAGGTGGTCAGCACTGTCTATGGGCTCTGCAAGTACAGAACCATGCCCGCCTGAAAAGAGCTGTGCAGCAGCACCAGAGGAGGACGTTGGCACTGGACATGGAGGCAAGGGTCTGTGCCATGGTCCAAAACCAGGAAGCATCAGCCCACTGAGAGGACTAGGCCCAGCTTCCTAGAGCTTATTGGAAATAGGTTTTTCCCTACTCCTTAGCTTCTGCCCACCCCACCCCAGTTTTAAATTTCTGATTATAAAGGAAAAACAAATTCCCTGTAGAGATTGTTAAAACAAGCAAAGAACACTAAAGAAAGCACTTATTGTAATACCATCCAGGAATCACCACTGCCAACTTGGGGTGAGACTCCAGGTTGTACATTTTTAAGTTATTTTTTTTAATTATATAAATATGCAAGCAGAGAGAGGAGAGACAGAATGGGTGTACCAGAACCTCTAGCCACTGCAAATGAACTCCAGATACATGGGCCACTTTGTACATCTGGCTTTACATGGGTACTCGGGAATCGAACGCAAGTCATTAGGTTCTGCAGGCAAGAACTTTAACCACTGAGCCATCTCTCCAGCCCCCATGATTGTTTTTTTTATACATGCACATATAATTTGTGTCTTTTATGATTTCCTACAAAAACAGTAGGGTTGTAAGAAATGGAATGAATTATGGAATAACTTTTTCATTGGAAATAAACTTTTATTTTGTATTTGACATTATTTTAAAGTATGCAACTTGGTAGTTTTAGTCTCTTCACAAGGTAGCACAACTATCAGCACTACCCTGTGCCAAAACATTCCCGTCATACCCATGAGCACTCCTCCAGCCTGGGCAGCCCCTAGGCTGCTTCCTAGCCTTATGGGTTTTCCTGTTCTTGACAATACATGGAACAGAATTGTATAGTATGTGTTTTTTTTTTTTTTTTTTTTTTTGGTTTTTCAAGGTAAGGTCTCCCTCTAGTCCAGGCTGACCTGGAATTCACTCTGTAGTCTCAGGGTGGCCTTGAACTCACCGTGATCCTCCTACCTCTACCTCCCAAGTGCTGGGATTAAAGGCATGCGCCACCACACCCAGCTAGTATGTGTCTTTTTGTACTTGACTTCCTTCACTTAACATACTATTTTCAAGGTTTACTTCTTTTATGGATGAATAATATTCCATTGTATGGGTAAGTCATTTCTACTACTTTTTTGTTTTGTTTCGTTTTAATTTTCTTAACTATTTTATTCATTTTCAAGCAGAGAGAGAGAGAGAGAGAGAGAGAGAGAGAGAGAGAGAGCGCACCAGGCTTACTACCTTGTGGGTCTGGCATATGTGAGTACTGGGGAATTGAACCCTGGGCCTTACGTACTGGAAGCAAGTGCCTTAACCGCTGAGCCATCTCTCCAGCCCTCTACATTTTTTTAATCGCAAACAATATATATTGACTATTTCCCTTTTAGCCAACATTGTATAATTAAGCATATTAATAAAATTACTCTCTGGAACAGAAAATTCAGACACCTCTTTTGTCTTTGAAAATGTAATTATAATTTCTTTTATCTGTTAAGGTTTTCTTCCCTATTAAAGTACTTACCTTGTATCATTCCATTAGTCAGATAATGCTATAATCCATTTAATCAGCCTCCTATTATACTTCATTTAACTGTGTCTAATTTTATCTTAATCTTATAATCCCTGCTAAAAAGAATTTACATATATAAAAATTCTTATAAACACCTGTAATTATTTTCTAACGATAGATACTTAAACTTTTAAAGCTTTTGATACATGCTGAGAAATGCCTTCCATTATGCTTACTCCAGTTTCCAATCCCGTTAGCATAGAGTAGACATCCAAGGAATAGGGGGCTCCTTGAAAGAGAAACAGGTAAAGGAGACCTGTGTCCTGTGACATGGAATCACATGAAGTTTTAGGGGGTAGGGAGTGAGAATAGGCTGCAAAGGTATGTGGAGACACAGCAGCCAGGCATCACCGCCCTCTGCTTCCTGGGGAAGCAGACAGTGAGCAAGTTAAATAGCCTAGCATATCTGTTTGACAACATATGTCAAGAGCCTTAAATGTTTAAGAACTCATCCTTAGGAAATACTTACTGATGTAGGTAAGGTTTTTCTCTTAGAAAGTTGTTTTTAGCTGATAAAAGCCATAGAAAACGTCACAGGAGACTGCAGTGTCCAGGAGGGATGTGCTATTTTAAACCGAGTCCTCAGCAAAGTCTTGATGATAGTGTGGCTTCTGAGACAAGACTGTAGGAGAGAAGGAGTAGGCTGTGGGTGGTAAGTGTTCCAAGCAGGGTGGTGGTGGTGATGGTGGTTTAGAACCCTGGGATGGCTCATGCCAGGGCATAACCCCAGAAGATCAGAGAGCAGTGTCATGTGTATATCAGAGAAGGGAGTCACAGTGAGGTCAGAGACAGCTGGACACATCAGGCAGCTTCTACTTTAGATGCTGTAGGGAGTTGCCATGTTTGGAGTAGAGGGACCCATAGCAGACCTATAGCTGCTGTGTGGAAAACACACCAGGAAACTCAGGCACAGGCCAGGTGATGGTGGTCCTTTGGACAGAGTGACGTTCACAGCAAAAAGGTCCTTTGAGGATAGGGTCTGAGTGTGGAGTAAGGAAAAGGAGTTGGAAAGGACTGGAAGGGTGGAGTTCCCTTCTACTCACCTGGGATAGGACAGTGACCAAGTTTGTTTTTTAAAAAAATGACATAATATAGATTGTTCTTGATGCTTCACAAGATGCTTCTCACACACATAGGTGGAGCCTTAAGTAAACAATCTGTACTCCCCTAGTACTCAGGGAGAGGACAGGGCTGGAGAGCAGAATTGATAGATGCCTAGAGCCATGAGGCTGAGTGTTATGGTTTGGATGCAGAATGTCCCTCACAGGCTTTTGTTGTAAGCACTTGGCCCCCAACTGGTGGTACTGTTTTGGAAGTTGGAAATCTGGATGGCATGGGTAGATCCCTGGGCAGTGGATCTTTGAAAGTTATAGCCCAGCCCCACATGAATTGTGTACTTTGCTTCCTGGCTGGCCACCAGAGTGGTCGCTGCCTCACATTCTCTCCAGCCAAGACTAAGCCGGTCTGGGCCCCATGCCTTCCCTACTTTGATGGACAGAAATCCTCTGAAACCGTGAGCCAAAACAGATCCTTCCTTAAGCTGCTTCTGTCTGATATTTTTGTCGGTGATGAGATAATTAACTAGTATACTAGGTAAGAATACAAAAGGACTGGGGGGCTTAGAGAGAGGAGAGGGGACTCACAATGAGACTGGGGCACACCATCATGTAGAATGGAGCAAGAAGGAGCCAACCAAAGAGGTGGGAAGAAGAAGCCTGGGGGTAGAAGGAAAGCAAGTGAAAATTTTCCAGCTAAGGGGAGTAACCAGCCAGAACAGCTGAGGAAGACTAAGGATGTTGGACATCACAGAGTGGAGACATCAACTTCAGTAGCACCATGGGGTAGGACTGGTGAGAGAGGGTCCAGAGTGGGAGGAGAGGAAGTAGGCATAATAAGATCCTTTTGAGGACTTACCTGTAAAGAGGAGGTAGAGAAGCAGGGGAGGGCAGAGGAAAGGAGTGAGAGCTTACAGGAGGTGAGAGGAAGAAATTTTCCTTTCTTTCTTACAGAGAGAGAGAAAGAGAGATAGAGAGCACAAGGGCCACCACCTTGTGGGTCTGGCTTATGTGGGTACTGGGGAATTGAACCAGGAGCCTTAGGCACTAGAGGCAAGCACCTTAACCGCTGAACCATCTCTTCAGCCCCTTTACATGGATGTTAATATTCAAAGTCAGGTCCTCACGTTTGCACAGCAAGCACTTTACCCTTCCACTGACCTGCATTCCTGGTTCATGGCCTCATCCTTGCTGTTAAACCCTGTTGCAAGAGGCTGACTTGGGGGTTCGAGTGTCGAATCTTAGGATCTGCTGCCTGGAGCTCACCCCTTACCATGTGGCTTTGGTCCAGTTACTTAACCCCCTGTGCCTCAGTGTCTTCATCTATAACACGGAGATAATTAAGGAGCTACTACATACATTAACTGATTAAGAGAATTAATGGTGTTTGTGAGGAGCCTAAGAAAATCCCAAGTGATACCTGTGTTCTCCCATCCACTGCCTGCCTGGATAAATTTGAAATGCATTTCACTCCATGCCATTTTATCTAAAAATGTTTGCTTTTTAAAAAAAATTTTTTCAAAGGCTCCTTTTATAAAAATTGCCACAATCCCATCATCACACCTCAGGAAAGAAAAAAATTCAGTCCTAGCCAGGCGTGGTGGTGCACGCCTTTAATCCCAGCACTGGGGAGGCAGAGGTAGGAAAATTGCCGTGAGTTCAAGGCCAGCCTGAGACTACATAGTGAATTCCAGGTCAGCCTGGACTAGAGCAAGACCCTACCTCGAAAACAAACAAACAAAAAAAAATTTCAGTCCTTAATATTATCAGATATTCATTCAGGGTTCATATCCATATCCCTCCATCCATTGGCTTGAGCTTTACTTTGAGTGGGAAAAAAAGCAGACAACATACAATATAATTGACTAATGTGTCCCTTACATTACCTTCTTTCTTCTTTCCTTCCTTGAAATTCACATTTTAAGAAACTGGGTCACTTAGGGTCTTTGTCACTGTCACTGTCCCCTATGTTGCCTATAAATCATTAGTGCATCTCATTCAGGCTCAAATTCAAAGTTTCTTGACAAAAATACTTGATAAGAATTTCTTGCCGGGCGTGGTGGTGCACGCCTTTAATCCCAGCACTCAGGAGGCAGAGGTATGAGGATCACCATGAGTTCAAGGCCTCCCTGAGACTACATAGTAAATTCCAGGTCAGCCTGGGCTAGAGTAAGACCCTACCTCAAAAAAAAAAAAAAAAAGAATTTCTTAACAAGGTTTACAAGCAGAAATTCTGAAGAGGGGTTGGGAGATGACTCAGATGTTAAGAGCACTTGCTGCTTAGGCATGAGGGCTTCCGTGGGCCAGAGACTGCCAAGTTCAACTAGAATGCTTACATAGCTTTTAGGATTTATGAGGAATCATTTTAACAGCTGACAGATGTTAGCTTATTTGTGGCCTTGACAAGCCTATGGTATAAGTGCCATCATCACCCTCATCATGTAAGTGAAGAAAGAAGCAAAGCCAGGAGACTTGCCCACAGTCACACAGCTAGGCACCAGACCAAGAGGCTCAGGAGTCCCCGCTTATAAATGCAGTATCATTCTGCAGCTCTCTGAGGAGGGAATTTATACAAGGTGTTCCATGCAACTGGGAATCCAAGGCTTGCCAAGTAAGCAAGGTTTCCTTTTCAGTCATCAAGTTGGCAAACATTACAGAATTACTAATATTCCTGTGTGGCTTTGAGGAGATGAGGGCTCTTCATGCTGGAAGTGCAGATACATTGGCTGGCCCTCCCTAAAGGGCAGCCCACCAGTATGTGTTAACATAGAAAGTATCTGTTTCTTGCCCCCAGCATCCCTACCCTACAGGACATCCTGGTGCAAAGGAAACATGGGAGAGATGGTTGTATAAAAATGTAGAGACAGTCTATAAGTTTAAGGCACATTCCTAACACCCTCTCATTTCATCTACAAACGTGTGTCTCTGTAAGATGAGAGGGTGACCCCCAGAGGCATGGACCCCTGGCTGCTGTGTTAGTCAGTGCTGCCCATGATTCAGTGCACTTCCTCCTCACCTTCCCCCACGCCCTGGTCCAGCAGATGGGCACTATGGCCTAGGGAGGACCAGCACCTCAGCAGACCTAGCCTACTGCCACAGTGCCCTGCCCCTCCCACCTCTGTTCCATCTCCCAACGTGCCTCTAGGAGTAGGAGAGACAGGTAGCACTATAGACCTTCAGGATCATGACCCACTCCTTGAACAGTTAGAAATTTTTAGAATTATTTGCATATTTTTAAACTTTTAAGAAGCTAAGGTTTATGTGATGTGAAGAGCAATATAAATATGGTAGTTCTCATTTATAACAGAGTAGCCACATTTTGTGATGCATTCTTGTAATCCCAATATTTGGGAGGTAGAGGCGGGAGACTCCAGAGTTCAAGGTCATCCTCAACTACATAGAGAGTTCAAGGCCAAGTGGCATGTTGGTCTAGGGATATGACTGTAGTTTAGGATGTGTGAAAGCTCAAGGCCAGCATGGACTACAATGAGACCCTATCTTAAATAAAAACCTGGGGGCTGGAGAGATGGCTCTATAGTTAAAGTTGTTTGCTTGCAAAGCCTAAAGGCCTGGGTTCTCAGTACCCATGTAAAGCTGGATGCACAAAGTGGCACATGCATCTAGAGTGTTTGCAGTGGCAGGAGGACCTGGCATGTCCCATTTCCCTCTCTCTCTCTCTCTCTCTCTCTCTCTCTCTCTCTCTCTCTCTCTCTCTCTCTCTCTCTCTCTCTCCAAATTAAGTAAGACCGTATGTCAAAAAGATAAACATAGAAAGGGGTAGAAAGGGAAATGGCAACTACTCACAATTAGACAAAATTTCACAGCAACATTTGTTATCAGTAGGCTCTGCCAGTAATGTCACAGTCAATCAGTGGAAGGTGTTTTGGTGGAAAAACACAAACTTTGTCTAATCTCAGTTATCTTCTTGAAGATATTTACTAATTTCAAAACAAATGTGACTTTCTGGGGCAGAAACCCAGAGGACGTGCCTTCCATCATGTGATAAGGTCAGCATCCCCAGAACTGAGCCGACAGAGCCCATGCGGCCCCATAGCATGCACCGTACACACAGGACTTTGGCAGCATTCTGCCATAGGTACCTAGCTTCAGTCTACTCAAGAAAAACATGACCCACATGGAGGGACATTCTGCAAGGTAACTGACCAGAGCCTCAAAAGTATCACACTGTGAAAGACAGAAACCTTGAGGAGCTGCCACAGATCAGACTCAGGAGACGATGCATGTGGAGTCCTAGAATCTGAAGGACAGAAATGGGGACATTCAGGTTAGGTGTATAGTGGAGTTAGTGGTACACTAATGTTCCTCTTGTGCTTTCCTAACTGAGCTGTGGGAAGGAATGGTGGTAACATTAGGGGCAGCTTGGGGAAGGGTGATTTTTTTTCATGTGTATGTTTGGTGCGTGGGTGTGTGCAGATGCACATGCCTGTGAGCACACATGCAGAGGCCAGAGAACATTAGATGTCCTCTTCTATTGCTCATGGACTGTCACTGAACCTAAGGCTTCCTTCTTTTCTTTTTTTTGGTCAGACTGGCTGGCCAGCAGGCCCCAGTGATTCTCTAGTCTGGGCTTCCCTCCCACAGGACTGGGGTTGTAGATGTGTGTGGCCACACCCAGCTGTTTTTGTGGGTGCTGGTGAATCCAACTCAGGGTGAATCAGGCCCTCTCTTAGCCAGTGCTCTTAATCAAATTCCTAAAATAAAATAATCAAAAGATGATTATTTTATTTTAGGAAAACATATTAAGAATGTAGATACGCCAGAAAGATTACCGTGAGTTTGAGGCCACCCTGAGATGACATAGTGAATTCCAGGTCAGCCTGGGCTAGAGTGAGACCTACCTCAAAAACGGGGGGGGGGGGGCTGAAGAGATGGCTTAGTGGTTAAGGCATTGCCTGCAACACAGAAGGACCCTAGTTCAGTTCTCCATTGCCCATATAAAAGCCAGATGCACAAGAGGGCGCATGTGTCTGGAGTTCATTTGCCATGGCTGGAGGCTCTGGCATACCCATTCTCTGTCTGCCTCTCTCTTTCTCTCTCTCTCCCTCTCTCATAAATAAATAAATAAATAAATAAATAAATAAATAAATAAATAAATAAATAAATAAATAAATAAAAATTTTTTAATGTAGATAAGATCAGTCTTGTGTAGATGAGAAAATTGGGGCTAAAAAAGTATCCTGTGACTCTTAACTTCCATGCTCTGAATCATATGGTATGAGGAGCCTGGAGTTTGGTGTTGCTATGTTTTCCAGAGTGCCATCTCTAAGCTCCCTGAGCACCAGGGCACTGCCAGCTCCCTCTGCCTTCCTTGATGCCTGGCCAGGACTGGAGTTGAAAGAGTCCCACTGGCAACCTTCCAGATCTATAGTGTCTTGTCTCTTTAGGAAACTTAATTAAGTGCCAAAGAAAGAGATTGGAATTCTAAGATTATTTCCTAAGTGAAAAAATAAATAATTGATGATTCTTAATAGATCCTGTTCCACCCTGGGTCATGCAGGAGAAAGTTAAGTACTAGTGAAGGTACTGAATTGGTCACATAGAGAAAGACCTGTACAGAGGGTAAGGTCCCAGTTTTTCCCGAAAGTCCTTTTTAACCCCTTTATTAAGAGACTTCACATACTATATACATAGCCAACTTAACATGTACAACTCATTGACTTTGTATAATCTTAGAGTTGTAATCATCACAACCGGTTTTAGAACATTTTCAGTGATATAATCCCAGCCCTGGGGAGGCAGAGGTAGAAGGATCGCCTTGAGTTCGAGACCACCCTGAGACTACATAGTGAATTCCTGGTCAGCCTAGCTGAAGCAAGACCCTACCTCAAGAAACAGAGAGAGGGGGTAGGGAGAGGGAGAGAGGAAAGGAGGGAGGGAGGGAAAGAATCCTTACATCAAAGTAGAAGAGGCTAGTCGGAAAGACAAAGGGATTGAGTTCAGTAGAGGGGTGATTTGGGTGTGGAGAAAGGGAAGGTGGGAAAAGGGGGTTATGACTATGGCAATATTGTCTACATGTACAGAACTTGTCAATAAAAAGTCTAAAAAAGGCTGGAGAGATGTCTTGGGGGTTAAGGCACTTGTCTGCAAAACCTAACGATCTTCATTTGATTCCCCAATATCCAAGTAAAGCCAAATGCACAGGGTGATGCATGCATTTTGTTTGCAATGGCGAGAGGCCCTGGTGCATTCATTCTCTCTCTCTCTCTCTCTCTCTCTCTCTCTCTCTCTCTCTCGCTCGCTCGCTCGCTCTGTGTGTGTGTCTCTCTTTCTACTTAAAAATAATAAATTTAAAAATTTTAAGTTAAAAAAGGGGCTGGAGAGATGGCTTAGCAATTAAGGTGTTTGCCTGCTAAAGCAGTAGGACCAGAGTACCCACGTAAAACCAGATACACAGGGTAGTGCATGTGTTTGAAGTTCATTTTTGGTGGTTGGAGGTCCTGGCATGCCCATTCTCTCTTCTGTCTCTCTCTTTCTCTCATTCTCTCTCAAATAAATAAATTAAATATTTTTAAGTTAAAAAAGAACTCCTTAGTCCTCATACCCCATCCCCATTCTTCCTGTGCTAGGCAACCTCTAGTCTACTTTATGTATCTCTAGATTTGCCTGCTCTAGGCATTTTTTACCAATAGAATATTGGTAATATGTGGTCTTTTTCAGTGTTTTTAAAGTTCATCCACATTGTAGCATGTATCACTAATTCATCCCTTTTCATTTATCCATTCATAGACATTGAAGTTGTTTCCACCTCCTGACAGTTATAGATAATACAATACTGCAGTGACAAAGTGAACCTTCTGTGGGGACGCAGGTCTCTGTTGCTCTTGGGTATAGATCCAGGAGTGGACTTGCTGGCTCAGTTGGAATTGCTATATTGACAAAGTGACTATACCATTTCACATTCCCATCAGCTATGTACAAGGGTTCCTGTCTCCACATCTTTACCAGCACGGGTTATTACTTTCTTACTTTCGTCCTCATAGATGTGAAATGGTATATCATTGTAGATTTGATTTGCATTCCCCAATGGCAAAGGATATTAAGTGATCAAAATCACTTAACAGCTATTGCCCTTGAGTCTGTGGTCCCTCCTGAAATTTCGCAGATGTGTTCAGCACTGTGAGAAGCTGTACCTAGAAATGTACGGGCCTGGGTATTATCCCAAAAACTTCAGGGAGTGAGCATTGGATCCTCCAGCCTCCAGAGCCATTTTATTTTTAAGAGCCTGAACCTCAAAGGTGAGGACTACAGAGGAGAGACTGGGGTGTCCTTGTAACCAGAATCATTTATTCCATGTCACCTTGTTCCTCTTCCAGGAGGTCCAGATGGTTCTTGTGACTCCAGCTTCGGGAGCGGCATCAGCGTCTTCACTCCAGCCAGGTGAGTAGTCTGCCTAAAGCTGGCAGCCTAGATCTTGCCTGGGTGTGGGAGATTTCAGCAAAGACCCATGGCAAACTGTCCAAGGCCACTGTTTTAGGGGAGCCTGGTAGACAAAGGAGGTGTTGAGAAAGGGAGCCCACCATATCCATTCCTGTGTACAGATAGCTTTGGGGAGGGATTAGGAGCTATTAGACCTCAAGAAATGCACATCTTAAAATCCAGTTTATGCACAGTGCTTGTCCAGGCCAAGACTGACTCAGGGAAGGTGGTTGGAGGACAGGCCAAGCACATGCTGCTGGAGATCCAGGCTAGGAACTCTCCTCTCTCACTCCCAGTTCATGTCATAGCATAGCCTTTCCACAGGAGGGCAGTGCAGGCCAGTCAACTAAGTCATGCCCTGCCTTGCCAAGTCCCTCTCTGCTCCAGCTGAGTGATGGGATCCCCTGGGGAGAGAAAGGTCACAGTTCTATCCCAGGCTGTCTCTGCTGGACCTGCCCTCATCACCATGTCTTTGGAACATTGGTACCTTTGTGACTAGGCTAAATGTACGTCTACAATAGATTTCTTCCTGTGAACTTGACATTGAGCCTGGGGCTGGGGAGGCAGTTACTCATGAAGAGAAAATGTACATTCAGCTTCCTGAGGCTCTCCTGCCCAGACCCTTTGGCTCTTTCACTTTGTATCATTTTTAGTGTGTTCCTGTCTATAGAACCTGAAGGTCTGCTAGCATATAAGTACTGATTATGAATGTGTGCCCCGGACTGCTCCCAGTGGGCAGTAAATTAGCAAATGCTGGTCATCTACTCACTTTCATTTGCTTGTCATGTATTTCCAGAGCACCTGCCTGGTCTCATCCCTGCAGGTTCAAAGGTAGTCAGCCTCTAAATGTGTCCCTGACTTTGACATTCTCTAATGGGAACCAGAGACGTACCAGCAAATTTCAGAAAGGGTTGAGCTGGTGATTGATATAGGAGAAGTACTGGAAAAGAGACTAATTAAAGGGATATGCCACAGTGGCTGGTCCCCAAGCTGGGGCATTGAACATTGTGGCTAAGAATAGGGCTCATGGTAGTGAAGCCCAATAGTACTCCAGAAGCCCAGCCCTGTGCTAAACCCTGTATCAGATCTTTTAGATTTTGCTTACATTTAATCCCAGGTTCAGCAGCCCCATTTTCTCTCTCAGGGATGAAGGGTGGGAAAATGGGCTTCTATGTACAGAATGGATTTAAGAGGGTATCAGGTGGGCTCAGACAGGCTGGGAAGCCACAGCTGTCACCCTGGTGAGAAGGGACAGAGACTCAGGCTGAGGAGGTGGCAGCCTGAGGAGATGTGCATGAAGGGTATACTTGGCAGACTTACTGATAGATGGATGAAATAGGAGGAGAGAGGTGGGAAGAATAATTAGATGTGTGGTTTGAAATAAACCCGGGGGATCCTGGTACATTTCCATAAGGAAGAATGGGAATGAATGGGGCACTCTAGACTTCAGCTCCAGATAACTCTGGCCATCCCCAGGAGAAGGAGGCAGGTGTGGACACTGGGTTCTGGAGCTCAAGGGTGGGGAGGCCTGAGCAGAGATTCAGGGACGTGATCCTTTAGAAGGTTCAGCTTTAGTCCTGGAGGCTGTGGGAGCCATTATGAGAGTGGCAGGGTCAGCCAGGTGCCTAGGACCTACAGCCTGCTTCCTCCGGTAGTGCCACCACAGGGAGGCTGAGCTTGAACAAGATGACTTCATCCAGGGAGACATGAAACAACCTGCCTTGCAGATGCATTGCTTGCCCAGAATACCACCCAGACTTGCCTGTTTTACTTAGTTGGGGCCCACCAACATCAGTGGCAGGAGGTGAACTCTGGGGTGGAAATTCATGCCTGTCAGAAAACTGCAGTGATGGTGACAGTGCTGAGCTTAGTAGAGTCTGATGGAAGCTGTGGACACTCTTCCTAGAAAGACGCATATCCAGAAAAAACCCTGAATCCATTTCCATGGGATCAAGGCTCTCCTCAAAGGTAATCTGTACCCCAGACTTAAAAGAAAAACTACAATATGAGACTGCATTCTGAGACCCCAGGCTCAGCCACCAGGAGAGCCACTTGAAGAAATGGGTGACAGGTCACTGTCAGACTGGGTAGACAGCTGAGGTAGTGCTAGAGGAGTCCACGTTCCTCCACAGGAGTTAATGGGAGGTTGAAACTGGCCTCCTTAGAGAGGGTTGGTAGAGAACAAAAACAGGACCAAATTAAGCCAAAACCCAAGAGAAGACTTGCCACAGCCACATGTCTGTGCACCAGGCGCCTGCCTTCTAGAGAGAACTTGGAGTGGTGGAGTCAAGTTCCTGTTTCACCTCCTGACTCTGGGGCAGTGGCAATACCAACCCCTTAGAGGAATGGGGCATAAGTGAGTCAAAGTGTGTGAAGAGCGTGGAATAGTACCTCACACACAGAAAGCACTTGATCACAAGAGCTTCCTCCTTTTCCCCATCATCCAAATGAGGAGACTGACCAGAGAGGCTAAGTTCTTGCTGAATGCCACCCAGCTAATTAATGACCAAGTAGGAATCCACGCTGGCTCTAAATCTCTGGCATTTAACTTGAGTTGTAGGGGAGAACATGCCAGAAGAGTTGCCCATTGGCCTCTCTGACTCATTGGATGGATTCTCAACCAGATGAGTGCTGCTATGCAAAAAGAGCCTTCCCTCTGGCGCCCAGGGACTCCCCAAGGGCCACACTGTCATCATGACATTCAGAACAGTTCTCCTGGTATAACTGTATGATACTAAAGCCAGCAGAAAGATCTAGAAACCAATGCATCCCCAACTTTTAGGGACTGCTGATTGGAAAGAATATATAGTGATATGGTATTTTTAAAAAGGCAACATTGAATTTAGAAGCCCTATTTTTAGATTTACCTCTCTCCTAATTTGATTAGAGCTGTAACATGAGTACTATAAAAAGTTAGACATTACAGAAATAAAGTACTGTCTCCCAGAGAGAACCACTGGAACAGATTATTATTTATTGGTGGTATCAGAGGCATTATTCAGCAAGTCTGTATTTTAATAGCTGCAGCAGCGTCGTAGACCTGAAAATCATAGTGCATATGTGTGAGAGACACTCACTATGAGATGTTTTATGAGAAAATGCTTGGTGAAAACGGGGTTTGCAGACACCTTGAAATAACTCAGAAGCCCCCAGGAGTGACTCGTCTAGACATTTTGGAACCAGTATAGAAATGTATTTTAAATTCTATGTGAGTTCTGTTTTGTGGTAAGGTTAGCCAGCATGGAGAGCGCCACATCTCAGGCTTGGCCCAGTAGGGGAGAGCTGGGTGCTTCATACAGCTTACCCACTCCAAGAAGAGCCCAGAGTCCTAGCTTCCCCTAGATGGGCAGAGCTCAGCTGCCCTTTCCCAGGCACTAAAATCACTCTCCCTAGTGTCCAGGCATGCACCTGCTTCCATGACATTCGACTTCAGCTAGCCAAGGGAGAGGACCTGAGAGAATGTTTCCAACAAAGGGAACACCTCAGCACCTGGCCTCAGTTGTAATGGGTCTTATACTATCTCTGGATCTAGGTTTGATCCTCTGTGCTTTGGAAAACTGGGTGCTTGAGCCATGAGGTTGGGTGAGGTTGACACCTGTCTTCCCAGATCCATATCTGAGAGCTTTGCTGGGAAGGAGGGTTGGGGGAGGAGAATGTCAGTATACTCAGTGCTGCCAGTTCGCACACCAGCTCCGCAGAGTCCTTCCTTTATTGTGTGGCCATGACACGATGCCACCTGAAAGATGCCTTCATGGCTGGCCTGGGCCTGATTCTCCCCCTGTGGCAATGTTGGAGGCAGGGTTGCTAGAGAGGGCCTGGTGTACATAGGGCTGTGTTGCTGCCCATGTCAGAAGACCGTTAAGGATGCTGTGGACTCTTCAGAGCTTGTTGTCCCTGCCAGGAGTCCTGCCGCAGGATGGGTGGGACCATGCTAACGCGAAACTGTTCACATTCAGATTGCCAACCCCACTTCCTGGCTGTGGACCTTGGCCCAGTCACTTGTGTCCAGAGTGGAACTAGCATGACTCAGATCTTGGGTTGCGTGGGGAGGAACAGGGCAGCCTCCTAGAGTGTTCCCATTTGTTGTTTTCACATGAAGTGCCATCATTGTCATGTCATGAGAGAGTTAGTCTCCCCACCAAGAGACAAATACTCCACAGGGTCTGCACTTAGTGTACACTTGACCTTGGCACTGACTTCCTCCTCTTCAGCAGCTCCAGGGCAGGGCTGTCACTTGGCCAGCATAGTTTTGAGGCCCCAAAGTAAAACCAAGGCCTTCCTGCAGAGAGGTAGTTCAGCTAAGGGGTAACAGTGATCTTCCAGGCACAGGGTACTCATGACACTCAGGGCCTATGCAACAGCCTGAGCACCTGTGGTTCCTGCTGAAAAGGGACTCACTGAGGACCTTATAACACGGGGCCAGGAGAGAACAGGCCTAAGTAGGGATTTATATTAAAATATATACACAAAGCCCAGGGGCATCTCAACCACTGAGACAGAGCTGGTCTGGCCCATGGAGAAGGGCAAAGCCACAGAGATCACTCCCAAAGCTCTGTGAAAGGCCAGACAAGATGGGAAAACACAAGACCTGGAGATGAGAACAGGAAGTGCTGATCATCAGTGGAGGGAATGGGAATGTCTAGGAAATTGTCAGAACTAAGGAGAAAATACCAAGGAAGATCCAGGCAGCATGTGCTAGCTGCAGCTGAGCCCTGAGGTGGAACCTGCTGCAAATGGAAAATGCTTACTGGATTTTGAAGGTTGGGATATAAGAAGATAATCTTTATAATCATCATATTGTGAAATGCTAATGATATGCTGGCTATATTGGGTCAATTAAAACACACTAAAGCTAATTTTACCTGTTTCTTTTTTCTTTTTAATTGAAGCTAGAGAATATAGAATCCCATTGGTGGCTTGCTTTGCATTTCTTCTGGACAGAGGGCAATCAAGGGCTTGACCAAGCACTTTTGTGTCACCCTGAACCTGTCTGGCCTTTGCTGCCAAAGCTTTGAAGTGGTGGAAATACTCAGAAGACATCAGGAACTGCTAGCTACATGGCTCCTGGGAAAGCACAGTGCTCTCCCTCCACCCCACTCCATTCTGTCACTGTGTCACATGTCCAGATCTTCTGGTCCTGTAAGGATGGATGTGCTCACTCTCAACTCTGAAATAGGCACTGGGAGACCATCAAAGCATATTAAACAGCAGTTCCACCTAGCAGTTACAGAGCTCAGAGTCATGCCTGGTAGGAATCTCATCACATATCACATGAGCTTCAGAAGCTGCAGCCATTGAGTTCCTCGTGAAGCCTGGAAAGGCCATGAAAGACCATGTTGTACAGGTGGAGAGCAGAGCTGCCCGGCTCTGGCCCTTGGGAAATGCAGTCATCACTTGGGGCAAATGCAGTGTAATGTGATGTAGAAGGGAACAGGTTTTCTGCCTGTGCTGTCCTCACCTTGAGAACTCAGCTTCTGTGCCAAGCTGTGGCAGAGACCTCTCTTGGTCTCCAGGCAGTGCCCAGCCTTCCCTTAGTGTCACTTTTCTCTGAGTAGAGAGCAACAAGCTTCAGTTGCAGAAGCCAGCGGGGAACAAAAGCACATGCTGCATAGTTTCTGTTTCTCTCGAGCAGAGGCTCTGCCACCTCATGTCCAGCTCCCAAGAGCATTTCTGTTTCAGAAGCAGCCTCCTGCTTCTCTCCTAGAGCAAATCCTGTGCAAGGTGCAAGTGTGGCAAGATGACAAGCTATGGTCCCTGTCCTTACTCAAGAAGGGCTTTTGGATGCTGAATGGTGCCTCCGAGCCCTCCCTCGTGCTCTCTGGACATGGTGGCTTTGCTTCATCAGCAAAGGATCTGGCTTAGTGCCCTGAGGATGCTAAACATCCAAGATGTCCTGCCCCGAGGCCCAGTGAACCAGCTCCAGTTGACTGGCCTTCCTCCTCACATGCATATAGCATAGGTCCAAGCAAGCTGTGAGCTCCAAAGTCTTTGAGAACGGGTGGAAGTGAAGGGAGAGAAGCAAGCGCTTCTTCAAGGCACCCAGTTGGGCTGAGCAAAGTAGGAGTGTCTACTGTCAGCTGAGCAGCCTGCCATGCCCCAGGACGGTGGGGTGGGAGTGTGCCATTCTGAGCATGCAGACCGGGGCCCCTGTGACTCATGGGACTCGTGGTCTCCTCCACAGCACTGACAGAGGCCCAGTGACCCTGCACCTCGATGGGATCGTGCAGGTCCTGAATGGCCACCTCAGTGACACGGCCATTGGGATGATGACAAGGATTGCTGTCCTGAAATGGCTCTACCACCTCTACATCAAGACTCCTCGCAAGGTGAGCCTGGCCTAGCCCCCACCTTCCCCAGGAGGCGCTTCTAGCAGATCCTCCTTGGGCTTCCGGGGCCTGCCTGTGCTTGGAAAGGGTTGAGGATGGAAGTTTTGCAGAAACCCTGGCAAGCAGAGGAATGGCAGGTGCTGAGGAGCCCTGGTGTTAGGGAGGGTGGGAGGTGGTCAGTGCAAGATGCTATCCGCCTCGGGCCCAGTCCCAGGCAGGGAGAGCTCACAAGTGCCCCTGCTCTGCTCTCCAGATGTTCCGGCACACAGACAGCCTCTTCCCCATCCTGCTTCAGACACTATCCGATGAATCCGATGAGGTAGGTCTCCAGCATCACATTTCTTGTTGAAACACAAGCTACCCAGCCTCCCTGTTTAAAAACCTACAGCTAAGATGGACTTCTTTGGTTGATGTGCTCTTAAATCACCCCAAAACTACCCTAGCAGGAAAGCTGGGTTTGGTGCTCCAGGTAAGGATGCTTCTATATGTCTTCTGGAGCACCTGGAACAGGACCTCGGCGGGGACATGAGTTTTTGCCTCTGTACAAGTTTGTTTTCTCCAGAAAGTAGTTGTTAGGGAGAGTGTGATTTAGGTGTCAGACTATCTGAGGACAAGTCTGGTCCTGTCATGCTGCTTAAACTCCCATCAGACAGTACCTGTGTGCCTCAGTTTCCTTCTCTGTACCATATTTTCAGTGGGACTAGCAATGAGCTGTGTGAAATGCCAGGTGTTGTGCTGCCCTCACTCTGCACTCAGCACTAGTTCTGTTGTTTATTTCAGTTGCACCCCTCTTTGGGTCTCCAGCTTCAAATTGGTCCTGAAGCCTTACTTTGTTAGGGTCACCAAGAGCTGCTGATGTGAAAGGGAGAGGCTGGTCTGGGGGCAACAGGGTGATACAGCTCACCAATCCCCACTTTCATTCTTGGCAACATTTGCCCCAGAATCTGGGCAGCTCTAAAGAGGTGGTACCCCTGCCTCCCTGCCAAAGGGTAGGATTTGTAGCTGGGCATGCCCATTACAAGAACACAGCTGTCCTCCATCCAGTCTCCTCAGGTGGTATGTCAGATGCTGATGGCCTGAGCTGTCGCATGCCCTTCTCTTTACCAGAAAACTCCCAAACAGATGATCTGTGAGTACCCCTGCCCTCCTGCCTCCCCCTGTGTACACACATACTCTCATCTCCCCCTGTGGTGCAAGGCCAAGGTGGATGCATGGCCCAGTTCTGCCTGCGAACTGGGAGTGACTCACTGCAGAGCCAGGCCTGCAGTTCGGTACAGAAAGAAAGAGAACTCTGCTGATTGGCTCCTTCCCTGGGACTTCACTGGAAGCAGCTGAGTTTTCAGTCCTTCAAATTGAGTTGTTTAATCCCATCCAGCTTTCTTTGCTTGAAATTGGCTTTTGTGTGTGCATGCATTTAGCAGGAGCACAGGAGATGCAGTCCATTAAACTGCTCTGTTCAGGTTACGGCTGTGGAAACTCGATTTGCTGAAGTGCCAAATGTTGTCAGGGTTTTGGGGCACATTTTGTGGGGCTCGAGAGGAGAGGATTAAAGCTGTCTTGGGGACAGTTAGGGGGATGCTAGGATAGAAGGGAAGTCTTTCTCATCTCTCAGAGGGACCTGGAGACTTTGATAATCACTGGTGAGTCATGATTATGCCACATCCTGATTCTTCACCAGAATCCCAGTCCTGAATGACCCCTGCCCAATCTGTTTGACCTTGAGGACACACTCCGTACTTGGCAGTGGGAGTACAGTTGTAAACAAGGCAAAGTCCTTTTCTCCTGGAACTTCTGGGATATGGAGGAAGTGCTCTCTGCTCTGGGTTATTTCAGATTTTCCAGAATCAGCTCTGATCTAATCAGAGTTTCCAGGGTTCAAGAACTGTGTTAGACTCTGGTTATAGCCAAGGACCCTCATAACAGTTTCATGTGGGGAGCAGAGGGATGAGTTCAGTTATTTTCATTCTGTGGCTCAAAAACCTAATGCCTACAAAGGTTAAATTACAGCCAGGAGGTGCTAGAACTCAAATTCAAAATCCATTTAAGCCTGTCTCCCTAGTTGCTTAACTACCATGTCTGACTCATTCGGCGTAGAACTACCCAGGGAGGTAAGGTTTTTGGGTCTAATGGTATCATAATTCCTGTTTCCTCCTAATTTCTCTAGGAGAAGGATTGCTGGCCTTTCCTCCTTGTTCCATAATTTATTGAAAGAGAATCTCAAGTCAATATGGAAATATATTTTTAAAATGCTACCCTTCAACTTTCAAATTCCTTGTCCATTTTTCTTGATTTGTAGAAGCTCTTTGTATATATGGAACAGTTTGTCATATCTATTGCAGATGTCTTTCTTGGGACAGTTGTGATTAAACTTGAATATTTATCACTATGACTTAGAACCACTGGCCCCAGGAGACATTGTACCCAGGTGTTAATGATGCAAGAGCTGGGCATGGGGAAGGCAGCGCTCAGATCCTCCCCCACTACCATGGCACCTGGCCTTGGAGTGTCTTATCTGCCATTGTTCTTCGTTTCTGCCAGAGTGACAGTTTAGTAGGCCACACCCTTCTGGCATCTTCTGTTGTCTGCTCTTCCCTTATTCAGGATAAGTGGCTGTTTCCTCTGCACCGCCTGCTCCTTGTAGACATTATCTGAATTCCTTTTGTCAGAAAGAATTTGCAGGTGTCAAATTAATATTCTTGGCACTAGAGTAAAAATCCTCCCATTAGCTAGAGATCCAATTACTTGTTTCTTAAGTGAAAATGTGACCCTGATTTCCCCAGCATGGATTCAGAGTGCAAGCTCAGAGCTTCCTGATGGATGCCCTGTGTGAGAGGGAAACTGCTGCTTCCTCTGCCCAGAGGATGCCGGTTGTCAGTTGTTGGCTGAAAGAATTCTGCCTGAACACAGGGCCCTATCTACCTTACGGGCAGGCTAGCTGTGGCGGGGCCCCCAGTGACCTTTAATTCCCAAGGACCTTGAGTGAGGAGCTTAACCTCCCTGAGTCCATGAAATGGACCTTCCTTCTGGACCATTCACCACATCCGTCTGTCTTCACAAGTTTAGACGTCTGGAAACAGGCCTTTTCAAAGGCTTGGATTCACCCACCTTGAAGCCAGGTTCATCCCCAATGAGTCATCTTGACCTTCAGTAACTTCGGGATCTTATATGGAAATCTTACTCAAGGTCAAGGTAGCATAGCATTTCGTATTTCTGTCATGACCTAGAGTGATACACCTTCCTGGTAGTGTTCTCTTCCCAGGTAGCAGTGCAGCAGCCTGACAGCTAAGGACACAGGCTCGGAGTCAAGCATTCCAGTTTAGCCCTGGCCCTGCGAACCAATGGTTGACCTTGAACAAGTGGAAAGAATAACAGGAGCCTGCCTCCCTCTTTGATTTGTCAGACAGCTTAAATGAGGTAATGAACATGAAATACTTGCCACAGGGTCCAGCGTGTGGGAACTTGTAATAGTTGCTGGAGCTTATTCCTGTAGAAGAGCTCAGCAACATGCATGCGATCAGCCAGACAGGCTCTGTGTTTCTGAAGTGCACCCTCCCCCAGCTTCAGCAGCCAAAGCTAGAACAGAGGCCACTCTCAGTTCTCCGTTTCCTGCCTTCCTTGAGGGGCCCGTGGTGCACTGCAGGATGGGAGAGGCTTGAGGGTCTTATTTTTCCATCTCCAGGTCATGGCCAAGCAGGTGACAGTGGGGAAGTGAACTAGCACCCCTCTGTGTCCTTCCTGCCTTCCCTCCCTCAGCCTCCCCAACAGCCCTGGAGCAGAAGTAAGGTACATGAGTGCCAGCCTCACTCACCAGGGCCCTGTTGTCAGCATGTTCTGCAGGGTAGCTCTTCCAGCTGGCTGCCCCAGGTGCAGGGAGAAGAAAAGGAGCATGGTCGGCAAAGACTCAGGGCCTCTGCAGCAAATCCTCTCAGACCAGGAGACAGGCCCTGCTGGGCCCCACACATGATCTGTCTACTGTGCAGTGGAGCCTGTTTGGCAAGCCCCAGCATCTCAGAGATGGGGTGCCCTAATGCTTCAAAGAAGAAATTCCCAAACCATGAGAAGCTTCTTGCTTTCCCCCTCCCTTCGCTTCAAAGTCAGTGTCAAGAGAAGTTGCTGGTGGGCCTTTGGGCTGATGTGACTGTTTTTTTGTTTTTGTTTTTGTTTTGTTTTGTTTTGTTTTAGCAGAAAAAAAATGAGAGCCACCTTTCTAGAATTTATCAGGCAGGATTCTGGGTTCATTCTTTCACAGCTGTGAAGCTCATGGGCAGTCAGTGCACCCAGAGAAGCACAAGCTATGGCCTGAGAGAAAAGAGAACAGCATGATTGGGCTAAGGAGTGATTTAGGGACATCTGAGAAAGGGCTTTTTGTAAAGGTACTCAGAGTATCCTGTAGATGCAGTGATGGACCCATTCCAAGATAGACCTCAGCCTTCCCTGTCATCACCCCAGTGGGATGTCATAGAAGTGCCTAGATCTCAAATCTCTCCTCTATGCTGAGTTCAGTGGGGAGTAGAACTGGACATCTTTTAGGCCACGAGCTCTTCTCTCTGTGACACCTTCAGCCAGTCTTCTTTGGCCTGTCTATCCTTCACCAGTTGGGTAGGTCCCCAGAATGACCCCACTATGCCCTGGACTACATTTGATGGAGAGTTGCCCTGGAGCAAGGGTCGAAGGGTTGGACTTGTTTTCATGGTCCAGGCCCCATGAGAAGGGGAATAGAAAAGCTGAAGGGATTCTTGGCTCTTGAGGGAGAGAACTTACCCAGCCAAGTCAAGCTGCTAGAAAGAACCAGGCTCGGGAACAGCTCAGGCCAGCTGAGACAGCCCTGCTCTTGTGATCACTTCAGGCAGGTAGGTTACCTGAGTTCAGGGCACTGAGCAGATCAGGGTGAGGCTGCCTTTGGCTCCCTCAAGGCCAGAGTGACCCTGTCGTCACCATCGCATCCTTCTCAGTCAACCTTATGCCACTTTGGTCTAGTGAGTTGGCCACTTGGGATAGAAGCTCAAATTCTCACATTAAGGGGATTTATTTAGTGATAACAGAGATGTTGGCATGAAGTCTCCAAGGGGAAACCCTAAACGCAAGAGTTTGATTAGTGAGGAATAGCGGCAGAAGACTATGTTGAGGTTGTTTTTAATATTTTTATTTGCAAGCAGAGACAGACAGGGCACAGCACGGCAGAGCCTCCAGTTCTGCAAACTCCATATGCATGTGCCACTTTGTGCATCTGGGTTTACATGGGTACTGGGGAATCAAACATGAGTCCTTAGGCTTTGTAGACAAACGCCTTAATCACCAAGCCTTCTCCCCAGCCCAAGACTATGATTTTTATAGGTTCCTAGGTAACTGGGGTTCTTCAGTTCCTGGAAAGAAGGCCTTCAGTTAGAGATTAGCCGTCTCTGCTGCCTCTAATAGAGACTTTCACTTAATTTGATGCCCTTCAGTTGATGTAGCTTGGGGAACTCATGACTGCCCTTCTGATAGCCCACTGCAGCCTCCTTTAGAAACCGTGCTTCAGTATGCCTATTGGAGCACAGGACACAAACCAAAGTTTAGGGGTAGGTACACTGCTCATTGCATTTATTACCTGCCAGGTGGTCCTAGAATGATTTCACATCCCTCCCATTTGACTTCCAAGGATGCTTAGGCATGAGGAGGATGACTTGCCCAAGGTAACACTGCCAAAAACTAGAATTGGGAGCTGAATATATATGATTCTGAAGGATCTAAAACCCCACAAACCTACTACAGACCAGGATCCAGCCCAAATTGGGGGACAGCATCATCCAGACCTGGCCTCCATCTTACCCTAATGGTATTTTGTCCTTGGCTCACCACCTCTGAGCATTTGACTTTGACCATGCTTCTTTTCCCCTTTCAGGTCCTTGGGGGCTGCCTCTGGGTCACTCAGTGATGGTGCAGAGAGGTGGCAGCTTTCCTCACCCCAAGCTTAAACTAGAAGCCTTCTCCATCCTCCATCTGGTCTTCTCTTGAAGGGCTGAGGCCAGTGACAGAAACCACCGAGACCTGGTCCCAATCTACCCAGCTCTCCATGGGCCCAGCAAAGTTATGCAACATCTCCCCTCAGTTTTCATCCCTAAGACATTAGTGTTGGACCAGATTGTCTTTAGGCAATCTGAATTTCCAGTTCTGAATTTGTGTGGTCCTAACTACTCCCTGGAATACTAATGCTGTCTACTCAAAAGTAGATCGTCTTCCCTAAGAATGGGACTTGTTTTTCCTTCTCAGTTCTTTGCCTGTTTTTATTTCACTCTGATTTTTATTCTGTTCATCTCTCCAAAACAAAAACAACTCTACTCCTGCCTCAGTTCCCTGGGTTTCTCTAGAATTAGCTCAGCCAGTGAGGTAGTCATCTGCCCAGAGTACTAAGGGATAACATGTCAGTAGCCTACACAGAAATGAGCAGAGGACCAGGCTCTCTCTCCTGCCGCAGCTCTTTGGCTCTGCCCCAGCATTAGACACAGCAGGTCCTCAACCCTCCTACAACTGACCTTATATTCTAGAAGACAGTGGGAGAAGGGGGTGTGAAGAGCAGGGAGAAGAGCCCCAGACTAGCAAGGGAAAAAAACAACTCTAGTTATAATCCTTCTTCCTGGGGACAAGCACTCCCCCCCAGCCCAAACTCTCAGCAGCTATACCCCACAACCCAGCAGAGGTAATTGCAGCCACTGTTAGGAGCCTGGGGAGGGTTTAATTCTTCTAAAATGAGGTTTTGTCAGCAAATCTTTGCTGAAGAGGAGAAAGGAACAGCAAGGTCAAGGCCTAGAATTGTACCTGCCCAGATGACTTTGGCTCCTTCTCATTCTTCTGGATTTCACACCTTTCTCATGGTCTTTCCATTATCCATCCAGCCTAGAGGAAAGCAGGGAAGCACGATAACCACAGGACACCTGTTGCCATTCCACTCCACAAAGCCAGACTTGTGTGCCAGGAGGGCTTATATGTTTATGTCTGCCTGCATCCTTCCATGAGACAAGCAAGGACCCATAGCTGAGCATAGTACCTGGCCTGATGAAAGCAGAGGTTGTGCTGAGAAGGGCAGCAGAATAGCAGGCTTGCTTTCCCGAGGTGGGGCATGCCAGCATCAGGAGGAAGTTCACAAGGGTGAGCCCATAAAGAACAGATTTTCGCTGGGACAGGGCTAGGGACTGTCATAGCTGAGTTGCTCACAGGGCTGAGCACGCTCTATGACCATGGCCTGGGCCCCGAAGCCCATCTCCCCTTGAGCTCCTAAAGTATTCTCTCTCATCTATAGAGCCAAGCTCCAACAAACTGGCTCCAAAGCCCCAAAACTGTGGATGAACATGCTGCCATCAGAATCCCTGCAGCTCTGAGAGCCAGCTGCCTGGGCCTCGCCCCAGACCTCCTCAGGTATACTCTCAGGCCAGGCCTGATGCCTGGTGCTGTCATTTTTCACAAAGTATCAGGAAACTTTGGTATACATATCTTGCTGTGTACCAGCATGCTTGCTATAGTAGAAATAGTTACTCCTGTGGCCAAGGCCCCAGCTCTCAGGCCCTCCTCTGTGCTCTCTCCACATAGCCTAGAGGTGATGGCCAGGCCAGGGCCCTCTGTGCTCATCCCCACACAGTGCTCCATTATCTTGCCATGTGTATGTTTCTCTAGAAATGGCCAAAGTTTGCAGCACCTGAATGGTTCACAAGACACTCAGGTGGGGTGGGGGGATACCAACCTCCACAAGTGACCAAAAGCTCTTCCTCTTCATTAGCTCTATCCCAAGCCCTGTACCCAGCACCCTATCCTTGAAGCAGTCTCACAAAAGGGTTCTGTGGCTTTTCCTTTTTCACCCAATAGAAAACTGAGACTCAGAAGTTAGGGAATTTAGTCATAATCTACTTAGAAGCCCCACTTGTTCTTTCCTCCTCCTCTCTTATCCTCTCTGTCCTCTCCCTCCCCTTTTCTTTTATTAATATTTTTTTTCGAGGTAGGGTCTTGCTCTAGCTCAGGCTGACCTGGAATTCACTATGTAGCCTCAGGGTGGCCTTGAACTCACAGCAGTCCTCCTATCTCTGCCTCCCATCCTGGGATTAAAGATGTGCACCACCACGCCCAATATTTTTATTTATTTGCAAGAAGAGAGAATTGATCAGCCAAGGCCTCTTGCCTCTGTAAATGAGCTCCAGGCGCATGTGCCACTTTGTGCAACTGGCTTTACATAGGTACTGGGAAATTGAACCAGGCTTTGGAAGCAATCACCTTAACCACTGAGCCATCTCTCCAGACCTCCCTCTCCTTTCCTATCTCACCTCTCTCTCTCTTCTTCTTTCCCTTTCTCTGTTCCTCTCCCTCTCCTCTCTCTCTCACATACATCCCTCCTGCACATTAAGGCTGAGCCAGTTCTCTTCCCGCCTATCCCATCCACTCAGACTCTTTTCTGGCCCTTATCACTTTTTTTGTTTTGTTTTGTTTTGTTTTCGAGGTAGGGTCTCACTCTAGTCCAGGCTGACCTGGAATTCACTATGTAGTCTCAGGGTGGCCTTGAACTCACGGCAATTCTCCTACCTTTGCCTCCCAAGTGCTTTCTGCAGTCCTGTTTTCCTTGTGTCCAGAATAAAGACCTCCAGCCCCAGTGCCTGCTGTGTGGGTGCCTTTCCCACTGGGCTTGGCTTCAGCCTGGCTTCCTAGGGAGAGTTCTCTGGCTAGTTTCCCAAAACCCAGAGCAGCTATATGTGGGCAGGGACCGATGAGGCCTGGCAGCTGGGCAATGTCCTCATGATGGAAGGAGCCAAGCTCTGTGTGGGCAGAAGCAAAAGGCCCAAGGGTTCTGTGAAGGCCTGGCATCATTGCTGCTTTACTTCCTATCAGCTGTGCTTCACAGCATGAGGGGTAGCCTGACCTGACCCAGGTCCCAGGTGAGGTCCTGTCACCCAGCTGGTCTAGACAGAGGCTTCTTTCTGCTCTTGGGCATGGCCTATAGTGGCAAGACTGCAGCTTCCAGCACCTGGAGCTGAGTTTGTGTCTCCCACCAGTACTAAGCATGTCTCTTGGGAACATTCTTAGAGCTTCTTCACAGCCAGGACTGGATAGGGCCCAGTTTGGGGATATCCTGTCAATATAAGAAGAGTTTCCTCTGGGTTGCTGTGCCAGTGGACTAATCTAGGGCCTCTGTGAACAGTTGCCTGTGCAAACCTAGAGCTTACTAAATGCTTCCTACCACTCAATGGATACCTTACTACAGGACTCTCCATCCCCTTGGCAGAAGGGCAAGAGAACCTTCTAGTTCCAAGTACTTACCTAGTCTAGACTGTGGACAGGTATTGAGATGATAGATGCTAGTTAGACCAGTGTAAGGTAGAAGGAGAACAGCACCATCTCAGAATGGCCCTCAGCTGCTGGAATATAACAGAGTAACAGACTGTGGTGGCTCTACCCAGATGTTTCCTTATTTCCCATATGGAAAATGCCCTTTGTGCCCATGAAGTTGCTTCCAAGAAGGAAGACCTTCTTAGGAACACCCTGCCCTGACTTGCTCTTCTTTTGTGCTCCCCCATGGGAGATAAGAAGCCCCTTCCTCCGCCTCTGAGGCCTCCCCTCAGAGCCACTTTGTCAGAGGCTCTCTTTACTCAGTTACCCTCAACCTTGACCCTTGCACTCCAGCAAGGAATCAAGGCAGCCCATTGCACTCGAGAACCCGGGACCAGCTGACGGGCCCTTCCCACCCCTGCCCACTGCCATGGTAACAGCAGGCACTCCTGCTCCTGCAGAATATTGCTTTCTTGTAACTTCCCTCCCTCTCCTTTCCCCCTTCTTTCTCTCACACAAAAAGAGAGCACAAGTGTTTTATATTCATTTTGCAAAAACACTGTGTAGTGCATACTAATTGGTGTGGCTTCCTCCTGCTTTCTTTGAGCCATTCCCCATCCTCAGAGTCAGGACTCTGGGCCAGCCACGGGCATGGGCCCAGCCAGGCTGCTCACTGGCAGAACTGGATCTGTGTTTCTAGATGCTAAGCAGGACTGGCTGCAGCATGTCTGTAGCACTGGGGCCTTTCTTCCTGGCCCTGAGGGGTTCTTGGGTAGGAATCCCTGTCCCAGAGCATTCTACCCACACTCCAAGGACTGCAGGGTTTCCAGGGTAGTGAATACCAAAGCCAGGTCCAACGGAAAGGGTAGCTCCCTGCAGTCTCTGTTGAAAGAGCCCTATTGACAAGGCTTTTATATACAGTGGCTTTCCTCCCTCCCTGGGCTAAGTCTGCAATTTGATTGTTGCTTCAAAGCTCAAGGTCTGAGTTGGGATTATGAGTCAGCTGGAAGAGAGGCAGCAGTTGGATTTGATGATCACAGGGCTGGATGTCAGCCACCATATACCCCTGCAGTAGTTCCCCATTCAGCCCCCAGGGCCCACCAAAGCTGTCCCTTGCACTCCAGGCAGCCCCTTCCCTTCCTCACTTCTGTTCCAACTTTCACTTTATTGAAGGGACAGGAAGGGTTCATTGTGTGTGCACCTGTATATGTGTGATGCCCCTGGGCAGAGCTCTGGGATGTTTGCCAGGGACAAATTGTGTGATGTGTAAGCAAGCACAAGAAGAGTGGCAGGATTGCCAAAGGAACCTGTAGACAACATTTCCGGCTTTAATTGTGCAGTTGAAGTGTAATTTGCATTCATTTGCCATTTGGTGTTAAACTTTCTAAAATAAGAGAATTCAAGATGCAAAATATGCAGCTTTGCTGGCTGTGCTCTCTTCTCCAGTGGGTGGGTGGCAGCAGTGCAGAGATGGGTGATGCGCATCCTCTCAGGAAGCCCTCAGTGTGGGCACCTGTGTTCCTGCCACCAGCCCAGGGCCACTGAGCAGCTTGGTGGTGGAACCAGGTAAAGAGGTAAACCAGCCTTTCTGTGTGCATGCTCCTGGGGCTTTGCATGTCGGGGACGAATGCCTCCGGGGGCCCACGGAGGCACACCATGGCTTAATCTCAGGATGGCACCTGACAGCTTACAGGCTTGGCTTGTAAATAAATTTCAGGAGGCAGTCTTATTGGCTATTGCACATCATGCTCGCCACACGCACAGGTTCTTATCATAGACTGACCAATAGCTCCCTGATTGGCCAAGGGGCTCTATGTATTTTGTTTCATTTTCGGCAATAGAGAGAGAGCAATAAAGAGAGAGCGCATGTTCTTCCACCCATAAGCGGTGTGTGTGTGTGTGTGTGTGTGTGTTTTATCATTGCCTCCACGGGCGGTGGGCAGTGATAAGTGGTGCCGAAACCCGGGAAACGAAAGGGAAACAAAAAGGAAACAAGAGGATCCATAAATTTAACCTAGGTAAGTGAGGCTTGCCGAGAGGGCAGCTAAGGTTCGCAGTAGAAGCGACGAAATTAAGGTCCACTAAAAGTGACTAAGGTTCACTGGTAGATTGACGAGAGTAGAAGTAGATAGTGGAAAGATGGGCTTCGAAATTTCATGGGCTTCGAAATTTCATGGGCTTCGAAATTTCATGGGCACTTATGGCCCTTTGGGCACTTTTGAAAGTAAATGGGACTCCACTGAAAGCACAGACTGCTCATGCTTTCTTAAAGACTATAGTTGCTGTCGCTCTTGCTACTTCAGTTCCTACAGCACAGACTCTCAATAATCTTCTGCGGCTACGCAAGCTCTGAACACCCAAAATCAACAAAATGGACAACTTAAAACTGGACTTATGATTCTTAATCAACGGGTCGACCTTGTACAAGAACAACTTAATATCATTGAACAATTAATGACATTGGGATGTATTTGTTCTACTGTGGGACTTTGTACAACTGATGTTCCTTATGATAACCTTTCTCATGTAGCAAAAATGTCTAGACAGTTGTCATACATGCTAACGAGTCATTGGACTCATGAGTTCAATAACCTAACTCAATCTTTAAAACAAACTTCTATAGATGGGGAAAACATTGGTCAGGTACTATAATTCTTGGGCCGATGTGCATTATTTTCTTTATCCTTTCTAAAAGCTTTACCAATCTCAAATGTGTCAACAACTGCAAGCACAGCTAAGTAAGCAAGCCATGGCAGCTATGGATGGCCAATCCTCCCCCCATATATGGCTCAATATGCTGGATCAGTAGTCAGAGACGGGTAAGATCTGTGGAAATATATATCAACCTAAGACAGGGTTCTGACGCTTAGAGGTCAGAATTCCCATGATGGGTAAGAATGTAATGTACCATGGACAACCTAAGACAGACACGATCCCAAGCCTATTTTTAATATAAAGTAAAGGGGGATATGTCGGGGACGAATGCCTCCGGGGGGGGCCCACGGAGGCACACTCTGGCTTAATCTCAGGATGGCACCTGGCAGTTTACGGGCTTGGCTTGTAAATAAGTTTCAGGAGGCAGTCTTATTGGCTATTGCACATCATGCTAGCTGTGTGCACAGGTTCTTATCGTAGACTGACCAACAGCTCCCTGATTGGCCAAGGGGCTCTATATATTTTGTTTCATTTTCGGCAATAGAGAGAGAGAGCAATAAAGAGAGAGCACGCGTTCTTCCACCCATAAGCGGTGTGTGTGTGTGTGTGTGTGTGTGTGTGTGTGTGTGTGTTTTATCATTGCCTTCGCGGGCAGTGGGCAGTGATATTGCACATAAGGTTATATTCCTCAGTGTCTCTGGGGGATTAGTTCCAAGACTCTAAGATACCACAATCCAAAAGTGCTTAAATTCCTTATATAAAAATGCCTCAGTATTTGCGTATAACCTACATACATTGTTTCATATGCTTTCAGTCATCTCTAGATTACTTACAATACCTAATACAGTGTAAATGCTATGTAAATAGTTGCTATGCTGCATTGATTAGGTACTTTCACTCCATAGTTGGTTAAATCCTCAGACATAGAGGGCCAGCTGGTTTGCTTTAGTCTTCAGGACAACCTTGCCATGGTCAAACCTCCATTTGCACGTATGGGGAAGCTGAGACGCCCATTCTCTGCAAAAAGAAGTCCAGACTCCTTTTTGCAGGTCATGAGCTCTTTTGCCCTAGCCTGCTGCTTGAGCCTGATTCTGGCCATCACATTCCTTCCAGCCCCACACCCCACTTGAGCTAAACCACCACAAGCTTAGTCTCTGGAATGTGCTACACATGGTTGAGTGGCTTATGCTAGTTAAAAGATTGCTTCACATATCTACTAAAATCAGGAATTAAAGACAAAGGTGTCCACTGTCCCCACTTCTATTTAATATAGTGCTGGAAGTCTTAACTACAGCAATAAGGCAAGAGACACAAATCAAAGGTGTTCAAATTGAAAAGAAAGAGATCAAATTATCATTATTTGCAGATGATGTGATTCTATACATAAGGGACCCTAAATACTCTATCAAAAAATTGCTAGAGCTGATAAACATTTTTAGCAATGTAGCAAGATACAAAATTAACATACAGAAATCAGTTGCCTTCCTATATACTAACAACAAACAAGCCGAGGATGAAATTAAGGAAACACTCCCATTTACAATTGCCTCAAAAAAAAAAAAAGTACCTTGGAATAAACCTAACCAAGGAAGTGAAGGATTTATACAATGAAAACTTTAAAATATTCAAGAGAGAAATTGCAGAAGATACTAGGAAAAGGAAACATATCCCATGTTCTTGAATTGGAAAAATCAATATCGTGAAAATGTCAATCTTACCAAAAGTAATCTACACATTTAATGCAATCCCCATCAAAATTCCAGTGCTGCCCTCAAATAAATAAATAAATAAAATATTTTAGAAAACAATTCCAATGGCATTCTTCGCCGAAATAGAAAAAAAAAATCATTTGGAATCACAAAAGAACTTTAAATACCCAAAACTATTCTAGCCAACAAAAATAAGGCTAGTGGTACCACCATACCTGATTTTAAGATATATTACAGAGCCATAGTAACAAAAACAGCATGGTACTGGCACAAAAACAGACATGTAAATCAATGGAACAGAATAAGAGAATCCTGATACAAACCCATACAGTTATAGTCATCTGATTTTTGACAAAAAGGACAAAAATATTCACTGGAGAAAAGACAACCTCTTTGACAAATGGTCAAACTGGATATCTATATGTAGAAGGATGAAAATAGATCCTTATCTCTCTCCATGCACTAGAATCAAGTTTAAATGGATTAAAGACCTCAATATCAGACCTGAAACTGCTAGAGGAAAAATAGAGGAAACATTTCAACAGATTGGCCTAGGCAAGGACTTTCTGAACATAACCCCAGTTGCTCAGGAAGTAAAATCACTAATCAACATTTGGGACCTCACAAAATTAAAAACCCTTTGGATAGCAAAAAATACTGTGAACATAGCAAAGAGGCAACCTACCCAATGGGAGAAAATCTTTGCCAGCTATACATCTGACAGAGGATTAATAGACAGGATTTACAAAGAACTCAAGAAACTAAATAACAAGAAATCAAAAAAAAAAAAATCAAACAACCCAATCAAAAATGGGCTACAGAACTGAATAGAGTTCTCAAAAGAAGAAATACAAATGGGCTATAAACATCTAAAAATATCTTCTACCTCCTTAGCAATCAGGGAAACGCAAATTAAAATTACTCTGAGATTCCATCTCACTCCTATCAGAATGGCTATCATCAAGAAAACAAATGACAATAAATGCTGGCGAGGATGTGGAAAAATAGGAACCCTTCTACACTGCTGGTGGGAATGTAAACTGGTCCAGCCATCGTGGAAAGCAGTGTGGAGGTTCCTGAGACAGCTGAAAATAGATTTACCAGATGACCCAGCTCTACCACTCCTTGGCATATATCCTAAAGACTTCAGTCACTACCCTAGAGATACTTGCTCATCCATGTTTCTTGTGGCTCTATTTACAATAGCCAGGAAATGGAACCATCCTAGATTATCCCTCAACTGATGAATGGATAATGAAGATGTGGTTCATTTATACAATGAAGTACTATTCAGCGGTAAAGAAAAATGAAATTTGCAAGGAAATGGATGGATCTGGAAAGGATCATACTAAGTGAGGTAACTCAGGCCCAGAAAACCAAATGCCGTATGTTCTCCCTCATGTAATGGCACAGCCAGTAACCTTAGATTGTTACTAGAAAAACTTCAATGCCCGGGATGGTATACCTTCCAGTGTGTTGTTGGCAAGGGAGGCTCTTGAGGCCCCCAAAATATTAAAGACCATTGCCAAGGCTTTGGTTGCCCACCATAATGAGATGGTAAGACCCTTTTGCTGAAGACCACATATGCTTGGGCTGCAGGTCACTGAGAAATCAAGCTGGAGCTGGACCTCCTCCCTGTTAACCAGCTGACAGAAATCTGGTAAAATCTATGACTCTATGCAGTCCTATGGGAGACAGAAGTCATCACTGGCCAGCCAGGCCAAATGTGCTAACTGGGGCAATAGTGGTACGTCTATTTTGGGGGAAACCAATTACTCTCTAATTGGACTGGAGGCCTGCTCCATGGGAGGGAAAGCATGCCTGGTACTGAAGATCTAGTAAAAACCCTATAGTGGGGAGGTCATGAGCCCTAGGGGAGTAACACTGGCTGTTGTCTGTCTAAACTCCCATACAAGCACTTTTTTTTTAATGAGCATGATAATTCTACTCTCTTGTCTAGAGAAGTTTCTCTTTGTCAGATGGCAGTAACTACTGGGATAAAGCAAAAGACACCATTGTGCTGAGAAGAAATGGCATGGAGTGTTCATCACTGGGACATCTCTATCACACTTCCCGAAGCTCAGGGTCTATTATTTCAGAAGACATGGCAGAAAGATTGTAAGAGCCAAAGGAAGGGTAGGACTGCTTACAGTGCAAACTTCCAGACACAAAATGGCCTTGATATTCATGACATTGCAATGCCTGACAATACCTACACATTATGGAAGGAAAAGATGATGACACTGAAACAAAACAGAGACTAATTGAGAGGGGGAAGAGATATGGGGGAGGTTGGGGAGAGAATAATAATTGGCTTATGGAAGCTATCAATAAAATAATAATAATATTAATAATAATAATAATTGGCTTATGGAAGCTATCAATAAAAAGTTAAAAAAAAAGATTGCTTCAAACTAAATATTGTGGTGCATACCTTTAATCCCAGCATGGGGAGGCTGAGGTAGTTTGATCACCATGAGTGTCAGTCTGGGCTACATCTTTTCCAGATCAACCTGGGCAAGAGTGAGACCTTTCCTGGAAAAGAAAAGAATGTTTCAAATGCCTCACACACACACCCTCTCCCTTGACAAACTCAGATGCTTCGCAAGGCTCCAGTTCTCCTCAGGCCCAGTGGCTGCGCCCTGAGACCCACAGGCTATATTGTCATTAAATGTTTAAATTAAACTGTGTGTCCCTAACAGCCTTTGACTCAAAGGCCAAGCCTGTCCTATCCAGTGCTGCATCTCCTACAGCCAGAGCAGAACCAGCCCACAGTAGCTGTTCCATAGATGCTAGGAAGAAGAAGGCTGTGCTGGATGAAGTGAACTGGTCCAGGATAGAGATTGGGAGTCCAGACTATCTGGCCATAAAACCCCAAGTACTGTTATTCACAGGCTTGGGGTTTGGAGACCAGTGCTGGGTGTGAAGCCGACTCACCTTGAGCCAGCCACTGTACAAGCCTCGTGTGTACAGATTTCTCAGGTGTACTGTGCAAGGAGATGCTGATGATTGACAATATTAGTTCTAGCCAGGAGCAAGCATAGTTTACTTCTTTGACCTCCCTGTCCTTTGTGGCCTTGTTCTTGAGCAACTCAGGGTGGGCATGATCTTGCACAGAGCAGGTCTCTTGAGGGCTAATGGTTCTTCCCAGGCATTCTTTCAATTGGAAATTGTACCTGCTGGACACCTAGTATGTCAGTGTGCCCATCCTGGGTGTCAGGAATCTTGCAAGGACTGGCCTGGGATGATCTGTACCATGCCCCAGCCACCTTGCTTGCTCATACTTTTCTCACTGGGTACATTTGACCCCCCCCCCCAGGTTTGCTCTCCAGAGGCCATGTCTGTCCGTCCATCTGCTCACACAGACAGACCTGTGAGAAGTGCTGGAAAGAGACGTGGGTTGTCTCCTGGAGGTTCTCTTCCCCTTTGAGTCTGAATTGGATGTCAGACATGTTTGACTTGTGGCCAGAGCAAGAGCAAGTTATCTCTACATGTCACAGGGTTTGAGAATTTGACCTAATTTTTAATTTTTCCATATATTTCATATATCAAATTTAAGCAGTTTTTTAATGTTTTCATAAGGTTGTACAGCCATCACTGTTATCTAATTCAGAGCATTTCATTGTCCCAAAAAGGATCCCTATACCCATTAGCAATCCTCTTGAGTCTTTTACCCCTGGAGACTGACAACCGCAAATCTGTTTTCCATCTTCTTTGGATTGCCTATTCTGGACATTTCATGTAAAAGGAATCATCATTGTTAGTTTTCTTAGCAATTGGTCATGAGGTTCCTCCTGTTAGAGCATGTGCCAGTGCCTCATTTCTTTTTATGGCCAAGTCATATATCTTAGGGTACATATGCTGCATTCCATTTGTCTATTTATCTATTTATCAGTAGGTGGACCTTTCTGTTGTTCGGCTATCTGGCTGTTAAGAATAATCTTACTGTGAACAGTAAGTCACATGGAAATTTCTATGTGGACATATGTTTGCAATTCACTTGGTAACTACCTAGGAGTGGGAGTACACCTATGGCAACCATTTAACTTTTGTGGACTTCTTGGCTTGGTTCTTGCCTCACTGTTTATTTTTGTGTGAGTCACCCCCAACTGTCCCCGACCCCAAGTTCCTGATCAAGATAGAACGTACCTTCCCTGACCCTTGGAAAGTGACTTGCATGTGAAAAGAGCTTCAAGGTGAGGCAGGTACTGGGGTCTGTTTGCTTTACAGGGTTGTAGATCACTTCTCTGCCATGTGCTTCCCCACCCCATCCTCTTTCCTCTGTCTCTCTTATTGCTAGATCAAAGCGCCTGCTAAAGGCTCCTCCCTCCATGGAAGCAGAGACCCAGATTCACCCACAGTCCTCTGATTTTCGGCCTGGGGCACAGGGCTAACATTTGCTCCTGACATCTGATAGAGCTTTGTAGCATCCATGTATTTCAGCCACGATAGAGCCATTTCTCACAGGTCTGACAAATAGAACTGTTTCTGGAACCCTTCCAAAGACCTGTGTGCTAGTGATCAGTTTGCCACTCTATGTACACACCAGCACCTAGCATCCAGCATTGATGGAATTGAGATGGCCTGTGAGGAGTTGAAAGACTATAGAATGAGAGATCCAGGTCATCCTGGTTGGAGTGAGACCCTACCTTGAAAACAACTATGAATAAATAAAAAAAATAGGGCCTTGCTAAGTATAGCACAGACTGGCCTTGGGTTCTTTTTTTTTTTTTAATATTTTTATTTTTTTTTTGCAAGCAGGCAGAAAGAGAGAAGAGAGATAGAATTGGTGCACCAGGGCCTCTAGCCATAGCAAACAAACTCCAGATGCGTGTGCCACCTTGCACATCTGGCCTTACATAGGTTCTGGGGAATCAAACCAGGGTCATTAGGCTTTGCAGGCAAGTGCCTTGACCACTGAACCATCTCTCCATCCTGAATTTTTTTCAATTTTGTATTTATTTATTTATTTGCAAGCAGAGAGAGAATGGGTGTGCCAGGGTCTGTAAATGTAAACAAAGTCCAGGTGCATCCTCCATTTTGTGCATCTGGCTCTACATGGGCACTGGGGAAACAGACCCAGGTCCTTAGGCTTTGCAGGCAAATGCCTTAACCACTGAGCCATCTCTCCAGCCCCATGGCCTTGGATTCTTGATCCCACCTCTGCCTCCTTAACGCTTGGATCACAGATATGCACCACCACACCTGACTTCATACTCCATGATGCTGGGTGGCTTCCAGTCAGCCTTGTGATCTTGAAGGAAAATGACCAATACTCTACAGTGTACTGTGTTGCTAAACTCTGGTATTCAGTAAGTTAAGTATATAAAATGCACTTTATGTTATTTTCAAATAACAGTGGTCTTATCAGGACATAACCTCATCTTAAATTGAGGAGCATCTATATTTACAGAGTTCTTAAGCCATCACCAGTATCTAACTCCAGAACATTTCCATCATCCCAAAGTCTTATCTTGACCTTGTAACCATATTCCACCCAGCTGACCTATGAAGTCCCACCCATTAAGCTCTGACACTTCCACTGGTTCAGGTTTGAAGCCCTTAATTGCCTTGCTAATGCCTGGCCTGGGTTTAGTGTAACTCTGTAGAAGGCACAGTGTGCACCTTGTCAGCTGTTTGTGGAGCATATATGGTAGTCTTGGGAAGTACCTATGAATAGGGCTCAGGCAGCCCTTCCTTAAAACAAATGAGTGGCCTAGCATGGTGGCACACACCTTTAATCCAGAGGTAGGAAGATCACCATGAGTTTGAGGCCACCCTGAGACCACATAGTGAATTCCAGGTCAGCCTGGGCTAGAGTGAGACCCTACCTCGAAAAACCAAATAAAAAAAAAAAAGTGGATAGCAGAAAGAGCTGGCAGTACTGTCAATGGGAGGAGCTCCCTATTGGGGAGCACTGAGAGCAGGTCATGGGAATACTCAGCATCCCCTGAGGCAAGTGATACTGACTCAGAGGTGCTTGCATTGGTGAGGTTCCTCCAAAAGGGCATGTCCCTGGCCTCTCCCCACTGACCATTGTAAGAGAGCCACAGTGGACTGGACTGGGCTTGCAAGGCTACAAGAGTTGTACAGTCCTGTGGAAGGAAGAAGACTTGTGACCCAGCATAACTCACACTCTAGTCTGTCCCCATACTCTACTCTGCCTCTTCTTGGAAGAAATCAGCAGGCAGGTTGTTGAGCAAGAGGCCTCATCCCACCCAAGGTTGGGTGGGAACACTTGGAGGCAGCCTGTTCACTGGAGGCCAGGGTCACACCTCAAGTATGGAGGACCCTTTGGAGTCTGTGTGCCCCAGTGCACCTCTTGTAATATATGTTCTGTGGCTGGGAGCAGACAGGGCCCCTGAGATATATGTGTACATAGACCACCCTTGTGCCCAAGACCTGCTTTTCCTGTTGAGGACTAGAGAGGAGAAATATGGGAAACGGATTCCTCAGCCTCAGATTCCAGCTACCCTCCTCCAGAGGCCCCTATGCACTGTCTTCAGCAGCCTCTTGGTTCATCAGCCAGGTTACCAGCTACATACAACCCCCTCACCCCCTGCCCCACTGCAAATGGCTCCTTGTCTCTGACCTGAACTCTGCCAAGTTAGTTCAGTTCACAGCAGGGAACTTGTCCTTCATCCTCCGCTTGTCTCCCCAGGTTGTCCTGAAGGATCTGGAGGTATTGGCAGAAATCGCTTCCTCCCCTGCAGGCCAGACGGATGACCCAAGCCCATCTGATGGCCCTGATTTCCGAGTCAGCCACTTGGAACTTCAGGTGCCCACCCCCAACAAAGTCAGCCTGCTGAACCCTCCCAGTAAGTATTCCCCTGAGGACTCTGGCCTTAGGGACCTGTGAAATGCTAGTGGTGAGTCTTCCTGGACAAGGAGGTTCTTCAGGCTATTGTCACTGAGTGTCCCTCCCTTCAGACCTTACCTTTCTGCTACCTCATGGTTCTCATACTAGCAGCCTCCTTCCACCTCCAAATTCATCTTATAGCCCTTTCCCTCGTCTTCAGCACATTTGATGCTGTTAAGCTACTGACTGAGCATAAAAACAAAAGCCTCTGAGGTAACTCATGGTTTCTATGGGGGCAGCATCTCCACAGGCAGAAGGCAGGCCTTCAGTCTTGGGTCTCACAGGTGGAAGAAAGCTAGGCAGCCTCACCAAGAAGCTCAGAATAGCTCTTAGCATGGCAGGCAGCCCAGGCAAGAGACAGGATAATTCCAACAAGCTGTTTCCAGGCCGGCCTTAGAAGTAGATGTAGCCAAGGCATTCCTAGTACTCATCCTAGAGTTCCTTCCAAGACAGCAAGTAGCTCTTCCTTGGCTACCCACTGCCCAGCCCCTCCCCTCCCAGGCAGATACCACCTTGCTCAGCCACCAGATCCTAGAAAAGGCCTGGAGACACACAGGTAGGTAGGAAAGTATTTAGTGAATCTGGGGTACCTGCCAGGCTATGTCTTTGTCCCCTCTTGATGTCTACACACCAGGTCCTTATTAGTATCACATAGACTTGGGACCTTTCAGTGATAGTGTCCCTCCTGCTGCTCCGTGGTACTGGTCCCTGGTCCCAAGCCCACAGAACATCCACCCTGCCCCAGTGAAAGCCCCTCAGCCGTTTGGCCAGATAGCAGACATAGTGCCGGAGAAGTTCAGAATGTGTTGGAACCAGACAGATCTCCATACTCACCAGGATGTGCAAGGTCAAATCTTAGAAGGTCATGTGTTGTAGACACCTCTCCATGACAAAATTGTGGTCCTCCCAGCCCAGTAGCAGGAGGCACATAGGAGCCTAGCCTTCATGTCACCCCCCTGCACGCTCTGCCTGCTGCAGCAAGAGTTTGTGAGGAACTCTGGTACCAGCCTGGCTTACTCCCAGTCCCCAGGTTGCCATCATCTCCTTACTCAAAAGCCTGCTTTCTCCCCTTCACAGTTAGTGGTCGTGGTCAGGAAAGCAGACCGTAAGACCCCTGATGGGGCTTCTGCCTCCTGTTCAGGAATTCATTCTCTCCCTCTGTCTTCAAGCCAGCACATGGGGCAGCCTGAAGTCTCGTGGACAGATGGCAGGGATGCCAGAGATCAAATGTGGAAGTGCCGAGCAGGAAGTGGGAGCTATGCCGAGACAAGGAGAGGAAATGAAGGCTCTTCCTTAGAGGGGAGTTCACAGTGAGAGGAGGATGTGAGGTCTAGAGAGAAGAGTCCTGTAATAGCCCTCAGTCTTCCTTTCCCAGGAAACAAGCACCCATCATCTTCTCCACCTTCAGGGTGTTGTGGCAGCACAGCCTTGGGAGGTGGGACACTTGGCTCTCCCAGGACTCTCTGTGTTTTGTCCCTTTGTCTATAAAGTATGTTCTCTTCCTCCTGGGCACAGAGAAGTTGATCAGACATGGGTTCCTGCCAGTGGAGGCATAGGCAACACTGGTTGGAGCCTAGACTGGAGTTGGGGTCCAGCAGGTTCCTGAAGGCACTTTGGCATCAAACACCTGAAGCTGCTTGGGGAGTTGCCATGAGCCCTGAATCCCAGCTCCTGGACCAACCAAGATGGGTGGAGCACTAAGGAGGCTGAGGCAGTAAAGATTCTTATCCTGGCCCACCGAGGTTGTGAGACTGGCTTACATCAGGCAGAGATATTCAGAATTCATAGAAAAACGACAGAGTATGCCAAATGGAAAGAAAACCTATCCTGGGAAGAATACCAGGAAAGTGCCTGCAGCCAGTAATGCTTTATCCTTCAAAAATGCACCACACAGCTGGGCGTGGTGGTGCATGCCTTTAATCCCAGCACTCAGGAGGCAGAGGTAGGAGAATCACTGTGAGTTCAAGGCTACCCTGAGACTATATAGTGAATTCCAGGTCAGCCTGGGCTAGAGTAAGACCCTACCTCGAAAAAAAAAAATGCACCACACAAGTTGGGCACAGTGGCTCATGCCTTTAATTGTAGCATTGGGGAGGCTGAGGTAAGAGGAGTACCTTGAGTTTGGGGCCAGCCTGGCTACAGAGTGAATTCCAGGTCAGCCTGGACTAAAATGGGTTTCTTATTTAAAAAAAAAAAAAAAAAGATGAGAAGAAAGGAAAGGAAAACCTAAACATGCACAACACTGGGAGCCATGAGCTCTACAGTGGGTTCAGGGTCAAGACCCTCAGGGCAGATGCAAGCATGTTCACATGTGCATATCCACAGCTGGCATCAGTTTACAAGTAGGTCAGGATCAAAGCAAATAACAGAATGCTGGAAGCCAGTGTGCTTTCCCCCTCCAGGCCCAGCTGGGGAAGCAAACGACAGGCGCCACGGAGTGGGGGTGGTCAGAAAGCATGCAGGAAATGTACACTTATTCTTCAGCTGGCTGCTCTTCCCAGACATTCATGGAGAGAGGATACAAGACCAGTCCTTCTTCCTGTCTGCGCTCCACTCTCCTCTGCCTCTCCAGAACACAGCTCTGAGAACCAGCAGACTGCAGCATTGTGTCCCCTTATGGGACCCTCTGATTGGACTTTCTGGATGGTAAAGAAGGCAGGGAGCTTAGCCAAGATGAAGTCAGGGCACCTGCAGGGAAGCAGATGACCCCGCCTACATATTAGACCTATAAATTCAAATGGTGCAGATCACACAGCGGTGGGAAGCGAGATCCATCACACGCCTGGGTGGCTGCTGTGTTGGCCTAAATGCACCACAGCAGTGCTCCCTAGGCCCTGGAGCCAGAGTTGTCCACATGGGATTTTTCCTCTCGCCTGGCCTAATATAAATCTCTCTCTCTCCATCCAGCACAGAGGCCCAGATCTGTGTTCTCCCTCCCCAACTCCTTTGTTCCTGACCAGCAGAGAGCCACCTTGGGGGCAGTAGGAGAGTCAGGGGTTGGGAGGCTCTGAGAGAAGCTGGCAGATGGATACCACATCTCCCTGTGTCCCTTACTTGATCTCATGGGGTTCAGTTCTTTGTATACAATCTGCCCCAACTACCCAAGAGGAGTCTGCAGAGCCCTGCCAGGCTCTAAGACAAGAGGACCAGGACTAGGCCTGCAGGCCTTCCCTGATGCTGAGCATGCACTGAAAGCTACGCTGGACCTGGAAGCTTGGAATCACCCTTTTGTTCTCCTGAGGCCCGAATGGCTCTGCTGCTGGAGAGAGCAGCTGGGACTAAGGAAACTCACACAACCTTGGGATCCATAGCCAAACAATCAGTGTGGCAGTCTGGGTTGAAGGTCACTGCAGATCTAATGTTTCTCCAAAACCCCAGTCTTCCCTGACTCCCCTGCCTACCATCTAGCCTCGCAGGGCTAAAGTATCACCACTTGATCTAAAGTATCTCCACCTCTAGTCTGAAAGGGGCAAAAATGAGATGATTCCATTCTATTACATTCCCTGCAGCCCAAGCCAGTGCGGCCAGGTATCACCAAATTCTGGAAGAAACCCAAGAATCCATCTCTGGACCATATTCCCCAATAGATAGTAACCATGGTTCCAGAAGCTGCCACCATTGGAGGTGCCAGCACTGTGGTAATCCCCCAGGTTGAGCCCACCTCCTCCCAGTAGCTCTGAGAGGGGAGCACTCTTGCTATTCCCTCCATTGGGGATAGTGACAGGCCCCTTAGTCCTCCACTCAGAGGAGCACAGGAGCCCACGAGACAACACCTCATTTCTTGCCCTTCTTTTTACTTGCTGTAGCCACAGCAGACCATATTCAGCTCCCCAGAGCCTTCCTCCATTGATGTTGAACCTCAAACCTCTGTCCACACACTCAGCTCCTGGGAGGCAGAGGGAGCAAAGGCACAGGGTTAGAAAGATCCACCACTGTGGCCTCAGGCTCTCTCCCATTCCTCCTCCTCTAAACAAGGTGACAGAGTGCTCAGGGGCTCTGAGAGATTCTTTATGGACACAACTGAAATTAGTGCTCTATGCTATGAAAGGCTGCCTTAGCATCTCTCCTTTTACAGAACTTCCCAAGAGCTCAGGCCAGCCCTGATGGGCCATCCTCAGCAAGGCTGCCTCCCCTCTGACTCCAAAAGTTTGTCTAGACGATGAAGTTGACCCCTGCTGCTCTCAAGGTGCAGGCTGTAACTCTCAGTGTTCCATAATCATCCAAAATGCAAACACTCAGGCCAGGGAGCTTCTCAGACTCATTTTTATCAGGATCACCACTCCCATGTGTGCCCATGGCAGGCCACAGTCATGGTTTATGTGAATCCTCATGACCAGCAAGGGTGAGTACCCTTTTTCAGAGCTCATTGAAGTGAAGGAAGGTAGGGTATAAGTCACCAAGGATGAGCTTAGTCTTCCAGCCCCATTGCCAGGCCTGTAACCCACATTCCTTCCTGTTGGTCTAGACAGCCCTAGCTCCCTCCCTCCAGTGCTGCCCTTGGCCCTATCCCTTGTCTACTAGGACTCCCTCCAGATCCCCATTGTGACTCATTAGCTTCCCTCTTGGTCTGGAACCCCTCCTAGATATGGATAAGACCTCAGCACCTGTTCTTGCTCACCTCAGCAGAGCTGGCCCACAGATAAGAAAGTGATCTCCTCCTGTATCCAGTCCCCAGGGTTCCATTGCTGCTGCAGCTTTTGTCTATGCAGCCATGGAATTTGTGCTCCCACAGATTCAAAACCCATTCCCCCAAAACCCAAGTTGGGCTCCTTTTCTCCTAGCCTTTTGATTCTATGAGGAAGTTGCCTCTTGTGCATCCTGGCCCCATTGTTCCCATACTAGCCTCCCAGTCACACTGCCACTTCTATGAAGCACTTGCTCTGCCAGGCATGGGCTATATTCCTTTCTCCTGTGATGATGGTTCACAGACTATCAGCCAGCCTGAGAATGGCTCGCTGCCTTCACTGCCCAGCTAGGAGGCAACAGGGCCTGTGTCTGATTTGGCCCCCTGGCCTCCTGGGTGCTCTGAGCAGTTGCTGGCCCTTTCCCGGCATTCTCACAGCAGCAGATCCTGATACCCACTGGGTTATGGCTCTCTAGGCTCAGCAGAGAGGGAGCTAGAGACTGGAACAGGGACACTAATGTTTTCGCATCTGGTTTTGTTGAACTGTAACTCGGCATTGTGTATTGAGGCCAGAGCTATTTTTATCCTGACATGTGAGGTTCCCTCACGTCATAACCACAAACTCAATCCAAAACATCCCAGGAAAGGTTGTTTGTGAGACGCTCTGCAGATTCTCATGTCGCCACATCAGGTTTCACTTAGCAACATCTGCAGGACTAGCTCCCCTCCCCAGCCACCACCCCACCAGCCTGGCTGGCTTTGTATACAGAGGGCTCCCCACCACATCTGTCTGCCGCTGCCAGAGCCCAGCAGGCTTCTTGATTGCCCAAACCAAAAATGCAAGACAAATCTGTCTGGCTGAGGGACTGTACTCTTCTTCACATCCCTGTCCTCTGTGGAATCAAGGAACAAATTATGCTCTCTTCAGCTGGTCAGAAAGAGTTGACGGACAGGTTTTTCTGCCCTCCCCTCTCCTCCTCTGCCTATTGGTCCTTACCAAAGCAGCTTGCCCTCCATCTCTACTGAGCCTATAAGAGCACTGTCAGTAATGCAGGCTGAGTTCAGCATTTTAGTATATCCTTGCCCAAATGTAGAGCTGGAGGGAATCTTCCAAATTGCAATGCTAAGCCCTTGTCCCAGCTCCGTCTCTTCCTCGGGCATGTGCAGCATCAGCCCAGGAACACTGAGAAACAGCCACTGTCAACCATGTATCCAGATGAGCAAGAGCTGGAGGTGGGCACCAGCAGCGGCGCTTGATCTTTCCCCTGGGAGGAACCAGCTGCAGTGAGGTGGAAATCGGTGCAGTGAAGAGGCCCGTCATCTCTGTAGTCACGCTCCTGGGGCAAGTTTGTTCTCTCTCCACCCCATCTGTCCCTCCCAAGCACACAGCATGGCTGAGAACATCTTTTCTCAGGTTGTCTCAAGCCAGTAAGGCTGCCAAGGTCAGAGGACAAGGCAAAGGGAGAGCTCTCACAGTCCCTTACCCTGTCTCTGATCAGCACTAACAAGCTCCCTCCTCGTCCATCCTGCTGTCCTCCCTCACTGGGAAAGGACTCCCAGCCCTGTCCTGGGAATGGGATCCTCGAGTCAGAAGTTCTGCTCCTGATGGTTGACTTCAGTGCAGGCCAGGCCAGGCCCAGGCTCTGAGTGGCTCTCTCTAAGCTCACCATACCTAGACCTCCTGTCAGCTGAGTCGCAAGGAAGGCACATGGTCCCAGCCAGGGAGTACTTGACTTCTTGCTCTGTGTCACCTTTGGACAGTGGGAGCATCGCAGAGCTGAGTTGCACAGGCCTTCCCAGCAGCCACTACTGGTGAGAACTAGAATCACTTCGCAGAGCTCCCCTTCTTCTGCTAACAGCCACTATGTAGCGTAGTTACTGAGAGTCCATTTTGGCCCCAAGTGGGAACTGTGGCTGAGGGGACCAGAGATATGTCCAGGGTAACCCCAGGCCTTTCCTCCTGCCATCTTTGGCCTATCAACTGGAGTTGGGGGTCCACAGGTGACTCCTCTTCCTCTCTGAACTGAGAATTTGTCCCAGATCTTAAGTCTTCCCACTGAAACATTTCCAATCTATTTCTCAGCCACCAGTCATTTTTGAGACATAAGGAATGAGAATGGGCTGCCTCACATAGTGCTCTGGGAAAGTATTTTATTTTATTTACTAATAGTCCCCCCTTCCTTTTTTTTTTTTTTTTTTTTTTTTTGGTTTTTTGAGGTAGGGTCTCACTCTAGCCCAGGCTGACCTGGAATTCACTATGTAGTCTCAGGGTGGCCTTGAACTCACGGCAATCCTCCTACCTCTGCCTCCCGAGTGCTGGGATTAAAGGCGTGTACCACCACGCCCGGCCTCCCCCTTCCATTTTTTGAGCACAGTGTGGCAGGCCAAGTCCAGTATATTGCATGTATTATCTCGTTTAATAAAAATTCTTATTTTACCTAGTTACATAGATAGGAAACTAAGACTGAAATACCATGCTCAGTGCCTCCATGGCCAGGCCAGAATCCCAATGTCTTCTCAAAGCACCCAGCCCTTAAAAATAGGCGTTATAGTACCACATGGCCTTAGCCAGGTTGTGATTAGTCCTTTATCCTTTGAAATTGTTTGAAACCTAGTGACCTTAGGCCTGGAAATGGGATGGTTCAGGTGTACACATAAAGAAATAGGGAGGGGACAGGATGCAAATAAGTGTCCTAGGAGATGCACACCTGGGAGACTCCTTCAGTTAACTGGGCTCCTGTCCACATGTCCCTGAGGTGTGTGGGGCAGGCAGCCAGGCCAGAGCATCCACCATTGAATTATCTCCTAAGGGTGAAAGATGGCAAGGTGGGACTTCCCCAGCAGCTGTGTCTGCAGCCACTTCTGAGATCAGCCCCAGCTGGGTCTAGAGAAACTCAATCTGTAAGAATGTGACATTTGATTCTGCAAACAGCCCCTCTGGGCCAGAGAGCTGAGAAGGTTTGCCATTCCAGAGTCATTCAGAACTGGCAGCCACGCTGTCCCAGGCAAGGACCCAGAACAATGCAATGCAAACAGCAGGAAGTTAAATGAGGCCTGTCCTTGAACTGGTCTGGGGCTCATCCAGCACTGTTCACAGGTGCTGTTCAGGAAGGTCTCAGAATTGAAGGTAATAGGGTTTGGAGGTATAGGACCCTGTCTAGGAGAAAACAGAAAAACATCTTTTCTAGTTCCCCGTCACATCCCTATAAAGACCAGGAGAAAGGGTGAGGCAGGATTGAGTGCAAAGCAGAAGGCAGAACTCCTGGGAGAGAGTTTCCCTACTGATTGCTGACCACTGGCGGCTAAGAACTCCTCTGGGAGGCTCTCTTGTGATGCTAGTGGTTCTGTGCATTGTCTTTCATGCATTGGGCCAGTGCTTCTGGAAGCTCATATGTTCTCCCATAGCCATGCTTGATCCCCAGAGACTCACATCCTGCCTACCTTATGCTCACCTGCTCACCCATTTGCAGGGAAAGTGGTATGACTCTCACAGGACTTCCAGACCAGAGAGGCCAGCTCAGAGACTGAGAACCTCTGATGCCTTGGTAGGCCAAGCTCCTCCCTGTTCCCACTGTCCCAAAATCATGAGCAGCCAAAGAAAGCTAATATGTTTTTAAAGTTTTGTGAGGCTGAGAGTATGTAAAGCACTTGCCTGGAATGCACAAGGTCCTGTGGCACCACAGAAATTTTTTTTTTTAATGGCAGTACTGAGAACTGAACCCGGAGTTTTCTGTATATTAGACAAACACTTTACCACTGAGCTGGATCCCCAGTTGAAATGTTTTGCTTTTTTTGTTGTTCCTCTAGGAAGGATCTCACTATGTGGTCTCAGGGTGGCCTCAAATTCATGGCATTCCTCCTACCTCTGCTTCTCACGTGCTATGATTAAAGGTGTGTGCCACCATGCTTGGCTGGCCCTTTTTTCCCTTTTTTTTTTTTATGGTTAAATACAAATTAAAACATTTCAGGCAAGGGTGGAGAAATGGCTCAGCAGTTAAAGGCACCTGGTTACAAATTATGATGACCTGGGTTTGATTCCCCAGTTCCCACATAAAGCCAGATGCACAAAGGGACGCATGTGTCTGGAGTTCATTTGCAGTGGCAGGAATCCCTGGTGCACCCAATCAATCAATCTCTCTTTCTGCCTGCCTCTTTCTGTCTCTCTCAACATTTCAGACAAGGTAGTACACACCTTTAGTCCCAGCACTTGGGAGGCTGAGGTAGGAGGATCTCTGGGAGTTTGAGGCCAATCTAGTCAGCCTGGGCTAGAGCAAGACCCTACCTCAAAAAAACAAAAGAAAAGAAAGTGAAAAGAGGACTGGGGTGTAGCTCAGTAATGGGGTAATTTCCTAGCAGGGAGAGAGAGAGAGTGAGAGAGAGACCCACAGAATAGAAAACATTTGTTTGTAAACTACATACCCAGTAAGAGCCTTGTATCCCATATATGAAGAATTCTTACAACACAATAAAAAGATAAATAGCCCAATTTTTAAAGTAGGCAAAAGAATTGAGTAGCCACTTCTCCAGAGAGTATGCTCATATGCCCAATATATGCTGATCTCATTCATTAGACAACTGCAAATTAAAACCACAATGAAAGCCGGGCATGGTGGTGCACACCTTTAATCCCAGCACTCAGGAGGCAGAGGTAGGAGGGTCACCACGAGTTCAAGGCCACCCTGAGACTACTCAGTAAATTCCAGGTCAGCCTGGGCTAGAGTGAGACCCTGCCTCAAGAAAAAAAATGAGATTAGCTATAATCAAAAAGATAATAGCAATTGTTGGTGAGGATGCAGAAAAGATAGAACCCTTCTATATTGCTGGTGGATTATGCAGTCAGTATGAAAATGGTCCTCAGTAGCCAAATGAAATGTGACCCAGCAGTTTCATTCCTAGGAATATGCCCATGAGAAATGAAAACCTGGCATTGACCATACAAAAACTTGTAAATGTTCCTCATAGCACTACTCATAGCCAAAAATCCGAAGCAGCCAAGTACCCACCAATGAATGGACAGAAAAATAAAGCAGGGTATATCCAAATAATGGAATATTGTTCAGGCATAAAAACGAGTCAAGGACTGCTGGCATGAGAAACATAGGCTGGAGCATCAATTGCAAGTTCTAGGCCAACCTGGTCTATACAGCAGATCAGGCCAGCCAGGGTTAACATAGTGAGGCCCTGTGTCAGGGGAAAAAACAAAAACATTTTTTGCTAAATGAAGAACTAGTATATACTACAAGGATGAACCTTGAAAATAGGCTGCATGAAAGAAGCTACATGTTACAGGAGTCTGTCTACAAAGACAGTAGATTTCTCGGTTCCAGAGCTTTGAGGAGAGAATGGGAGGAGTGTGCTATGAGAACAGGATTTCTAAACTGTCTGAATTGTACTCATTGATAGGCATACTTTATGGGCTAGGAATTAAACACTGAGCTGTGATTTTAACAAAGATGTCCTCCTAGTGCATTGGGCAGACTGAGTGAGGATTCCCAGTATCCTTGTCACCTCTTTCCTCATTGCTGTTAAGGTTGCTGTGAGTTAGAAAGGAAGGGGGATCCTATGGAGTGTGAATATGCCGCACCAGAACTATCCACACATGCCACCAGCCGCAGTGCTGGGAGCCTGAGAGCAGTACACGAGCAATCGGAAAGAGTGATGGTATGCCACTCTGCATGGTTTCAACTTAGGTACCTAAGAGAAGGATGCTGCTTTTAGTTATGCAGCCAGCTCTGGGCTTTGCACTTTCCTAAAAGAACAGTACATCTTTGCCTGAAAATGAGGAATAAGAATGTCTGATTTCCAAATGTTAGGTCAAGACTAAAGCACCTTGCCCTGTTTGGTCAGTGTTTGCTACCTTTAAACCAGTCAGTGTGTTCACAGTTAATTCTTTCCTCAAGTAACATGAAGAATGTGTTTTTGGGCCTCTTGGAGGTTTACTGGTCTTTGCTGGCCATAGAGGGTATATAGGTCTTACCTATCCTTTCTGACTTGTCATTGTCCTTAAATGGGTAAAATATGCCTCACATGCATCTAGTTTATTGAGATAATAACTTAAAGTTTGGTTTTGTCTTGTTGTTTTGGTTTATTTATTTATTTATTTATTGTGGAGATAGGGTCTTACTCTAGCCCAGGCTGGCCTCAAACTCACAGCAATGCTCCTACCTCATCCTCCTAAGTGTTGGGATTAAAGGTGTGCACCACTATGCCCTGTATGTTTTAGTTTTTTTTTTAACTTTTTTATTGACAGTTTCCAAATATATAAACAATATATCATGTTCATAATCTGCCAGTACCCTCCTTTTCCCCCTCCCAAGCCCCTCCTGCACCAAATTCCTTCTTCTTTCCAGATAATCTCTCTTCTATTTTATTTTATTAGAGAAAACCATTTAAAAACAGGATGTCACATCCCTTTATGTATATTCTTCTCCACCATGGCTCTTACAATCTTTCCGCCACCCCTTCCACAGATTTCCCTGAGTCATGGTGGTTGAGTTTTGAGTTTGCTTAATTGTTGAGTTCTTAAGAGTCTCTGGATTTGTGTTTTGGACACCCTTGGTGTCTACTTCTATTATCCTTCCGTAGGATATCTGATTTGCTGTGGAGGTAGCTACACATCATGCCACTTCTTAAAAGGTTTTGTTAGGGCTCTAAATAGAGAGTTAGGGTAAGTTGTCTCCTGCTTGGGTGTCCCCCATCATCTCAGTTCCTATTGGTGGAATTTGGTTGTCCACGATCTCGGGCCATTGCAGAAAGAGGAGTCCTGGGAGCAAGTGACCAGCACCATAGCCATCAGCATCAAGTGCAGCTGATCTAGGCAGCAAATTCAAGACGCAGCCAGCCCACAGCCTGACTAGGAGGGAGCCAGCCTCAGGCTCAGCTTTGGTGTAACTTAGAGGTAACAGGGTCTGCCAGAGTTGATTCAATAAACTGGGTCTGTGGGGTGTGCAGCCCCGATGGCACCCTCGGCGCCGGGAGCCTGTCACTGCCTCTCTCCAGGGAGGACCCCGCGGGCACCCACGCCCTCCAGCCCATCGAAGACCTGCAGACATTCCTGAGCATCTGGAGCCCCCGTCCCACGCGCCCGCAGCCCCCTGTTTTAGTTTTGAGACAGGGTCTCTCATATCCCAAGCTAGCCTTGAGCTTGCTATATAGTTGTGAATGACCTTGAACTCATGATCCTCCTGACTCTACCTCCCAAATGCTGAGCTTAAAGACATGTGCCAACATGCCATGTTCTTTTATGGTTTGCCTTGTTTTGTATGAGGGGCACGGGTTTCATGGCTCCTAACAGTGTCTCACACAGGAGATGTTTACTGTGTGGTTTGGGGTATGATGGAGGAGTGAACAGGTAAATGCTACTTTCACATGAAGCAGCATGTGCTAATATGTACTCAGAGGATCTGTGCTTCCGGTCCATGGCCCTTCACTGGAGATTTTCTCTCATCTTGTTACACATAGACACATACACACTTTTACAGTTGTCACCCTGTGGATACATATAAAAAATAAATCTAGCCTCCTGTATCTCTCTCTTTCTCTTTCTCTCTACAGGTACCAAAGGCTTAGAATGTTCTCCTTCTACTCCCACCATGAACTCCTACTTTTATAAGTTCATGATCAACCTTCTGCAAAGGTTCAGCAGTGAACGGAAGCTCCTGGAGGTCAGAGGCCCTTTCATCATCAGGTCAGCCCTGTGTACCTTCTCCTAACACATGCAACAGCTTTGCATCCCCCATGTGAGAGCAGCCACTTGATTTTTCCCTTCTCTCTCCCACTTTTCCTGACCTTTGCATCTGTTATTAAATGAAGATGGTTCCCGTTCATATTGGGTTGCTGGTACTACTGACATGAGGCAGGTCACTGTTGCCATTTCTTAGAAAAGAAACTGAATCAAGTGTTTAGTTCTTGAAATAGTGTTTTCCCTTTAGGTGAAATATCCCTTCTATAAGTCCCATTGGTGGTCTTTTGGAAAGGAAGGTAAATGAGCCAGATGGAACCTGGCACAGGGATGTGCCAGGGTCAGAGAAACCAGGTTCTGGAGCTGTCTGAGCCCACCCTGGACAGGGCCAGAGCACCCACCCCAGGGGCTCAGGCCTGAGAACTGTCTTTACCAGCACCTTTGTCTTGCACTTACCTCCAAGAGCAGGGTCACCAAGAGAGTACCTGGTGTTCTCTTCAGGCTAATGGAAGGTAGATCAAAAGCACAAATTCCTGCAGCCCCCCCCCAACAATACCAAGTAGGAAAGACTTCCAGAAGAGTCCAAATAGCCCCAAAAGTTGTACAACATGGTTCTTAGCCCTGCTTGTTAGATGATTGGAGAGGCTTTATCAAGATGATGCTGGGGCCTCCCTCCTGACCAGAGGAATGAGAACTGAGGGGCAGTGGAGCTCTTAAATTGCCCATGGTGCTTGGGAAGCAGATTACACTGTTGTGGTCCCAAGGGTCAGGAAGCTGAGGAGTCCTGCAAAAGCTCAGCATGCACAGAGCTTCCAGGCAGGGAATCACATAGAGAGGTCGTTTTGCCATAAACCAGGGAGCAAGGAAGAGAGAAGCCACACCAAGGATTGGGGACCTTACCCAGGGGTCAATGAGAAGCTATGGGTGGGGGGATGACATGATTTAAAAATCACTGTGTTGCTGGGAAAATGGATTGGAGGGTCTAAGGTGGATGGAAACCAGTTGGGAGATTATGGTCTACAAGAGACTGGTTCTTTGCAATGACATGGGAAGCAGCAGAGGAATTCATTATGGACTGGGGACTAATTGCAAGAGCAACAAGGAGAAAGGTCCCTGATTGCTAACTGCTAAGTGGATGCTGGTACCCATCCCTTGGTGGGAGCCTTAGGACAGTAAAAGGGAGTAAGGACAATCATGTGTTTGAGTTTGGTGCATCAAAGAAAAGCATAGATCCAAGATGCAAGTCTGTAAATTGATGATGCAGTCAGGCAATAGATAATCACTCACTAGCCCTGTGCAAAGTTCTGTTCTAAATGCTTCTGTCCTCAGAGAGCTCTCATTTTCAGGAGGAGCCCAAGTGAGGAGGGAAGGGACCTGAGGTTTGGGGAAAGGGAAAAGCCGGAGAAGGAAGGTGAAAAAAGGGGCCAGCAAGGTGGAGGAAGAAAGGATCTGGGAGGAGGCAGTGAGGGAAGATGAGGCCTTGAAAGATTGCTGGGTGCTGGCTCAGGAGTCTGCTCAGCACAGAGTAAGCCATGGAGAAGAGACAAGATACAGAGGAATGATCAAGAAGCCTAAGAGGAGAATGCAGGTTAGGTTGAAGGCCCTGAGGATTGTGTCAAAGGATTGGATCCTGAGGGGATAGAAAGAAGAGTAGCAGCTGGGCGTGGTGGCGCATGCCTTTAATCCCAGCACTCAGGAGGCAGAGGTAGGAGGATTGCTGTGAGTTCAAGGCCACCCTGAGACTATATAGTCAGCCTGGACTAGAGCAAGACCCTACCTTGAAAAACCAAAAGAAAGAAAGGAAGGAAGGAAGGAAGGAAGGAAGGAAGGAAGGAAGGAAGGAAGGAAGGAAGGAAGGAAGGAAGGAAGGAAGGAAGGAAGGAAGGAAGAGAGAGAGAGAAAGAAAGAAAGAAAAGAAGGAAAAGAAAGAATAGCAGGTCCACAGCAGGAAGGGCTTCTGATGGCTTGGACCCCTGAAAGGATGTCCCTGTAGTCTGGGAGAAACTGTCATCCCTCCTGTTTCTCTTAGTCCTTCTAGAGCAGGGTTCCTCAACCTTAGCAACATGAGCATTTCAAACCAAACCATTCTTTCTGGCAGGACTGTAGGACGTTTAAGCAGTACCTCTGACCTCTACCCACTGGATGCCTGTAGCACCTGTCCTGCCCATTTGGGACAATCAAAAAAAATCTTAGGGCTGGGTGGGCTGGCGAGATGACTCAGTGGTTAAGGCACTTGCCTACAAAGCCTAACAACCCAGGTTCGATTCCCCAGTACCCATGTAAAGCCAGATGCATAGTGGCATATGTGTCTGGAGTTTGTTTGCACTGGCTAGAGTCCCTGGTCCACCCATTCTTTTTCTCTCTGTGTCTCTCTTCTCCCTCTGTCTCTCTGCTTGCAAATAAGTAAATAAATCTTAAGTCTCAGGGCTGAGTGTGGAGCTCAGCTTTAGAGCACTTACCTAGTACCTCTAAGGCCCTGGGTTTGATCCATTAGGCACTGCAAAAAAATAAATTTTTAAACGTCTCCAAACTGCTGCTGAATTTTTAAAAGCAAAACCGGTTTGAGAACCACTGTTAGAAATGGCTGGAGCCGGGCGTGGTGGCGCACGTCTTTAATCCCAGCACTCGGGAGGCAGAGGTAGGAGGATCACCATGAGTTCAAGGTCACCCTGAGATAGTGAATTCCAGGTCAGCCTGGGCTAGAGTGAGACCCTACCTCAAAAAACCAAAAAAAAAAAAAAAAAAATGGCTGAAGCTCCAGTAGTGCAGTCAGGTAGCTGAAGTGCTTATCTAAAAATGGCCAAAAGAGGGAGATTCTATGGTTTTTCTTTCCATGAAGTTAGACAGGTGTCAGTTAGGGATTGAAGTAGGCATCACATGTGGTACCCACACACACTAGGAAAAGAGTGGAATGTTCCTACATGAGTGACATTTAACTTCATGTGGTTTTCAAAATTGAGAGGTCTCTGGGCATTTGATAAGTGGTCCTTGCCTAATAGATGAGGAGAACCAGTAAGGAAAGGGGCCTTTGAAGAACACAAGTGTAACCAGCTTTCTCTGGGAAGGATAGGGATAGCCTAGGTGTTTACAGCAGAACCGCAGATGGCATGGGCATACACAAGCTCCTTCCCTTCCCAAGACTGTGAAACTGGTGATCAGACCAGTGTGCCATGTACCTGTTTACAAACTCCAGAGCAGTGAGGCTTTGTTGGCTTTGCAGTGTCCCTGAGTATCTGAGATTAATAGGAATCCTCTTTGGGGGAAGGGACAATAAGAGGAAACAAACTGGCTGCTGGGTTTGCTTGAAGCTGGCCTGCATTCTGCTAATTCAGCAGCTCTGGGGTAGATGGCAGTGCATGGAACCTGGAGAGCTCCCTGCCAGGAATCCTGGGGGCTGGGTTCAGTATATCCATCATGGCAATTACTGTTTTGGGGCTCAGACCCTAGCCTGGGTTCTCAGAGAGCATTAAGCCCAGCTTCCAAGCCAGGCCTCACTCCTAGCAGGTATAGCCATAGAGGGACTCTTAGACCTGAGCACAAGCATAAAGAACCCAGTTGGCTGGGACAGGTGGAATCTTGTGGTTGGGCCCCTTTCAAAGGACTAGGTCTCTTGACCTTTGCTGGTTAGGCAGCCTGCTATCATCTAAAAGTAGCCCCCAGCATTTGTCAATATGAGTTACAACTAACAGCCACCTGACCCAGGTTCCTGAGGGGAGGAGGGGTCAGACCAACCCTAATGACTTACTGCCTGCTAAGCCAGCAATACCCGACCACTGCTGACCAGCCCTTGGTCATTGTCTCAGGCACCCAGTGTGGGCTCTCCAGGCACACAGCCCACCATCTAACCTCACAGATCCATAGCTCCTTCCCTTCCTCCCTCCCTTTCTTCCTTCCTTCTTTCCTTCCTTCTTACCTACCTGCCTTTCATAGTCACACAAAGGGCTGAGGCCATCAGTGAGCTTTGAGGTGGAAAGGTAGGCCTCCATCCTACACCTTCATTTTATGACATTGTTTTCTGCTAATGGCTTTAAAGAAGGAATATATACGAAAACTGGGTATTGTGGTGCATCCCTGTCATCCCAGCTCTGTGGAATCTGAGGCAGGAGGGTTGTCATGAGTTCAAGGCCAGCCTGTGCTCCATAGTGATCTGGATCAGCAGCCTGAGCTACAACATGAGACCTTGTCAGAAAGAAGGAAGGAAGAGGGGGAGGAAAGAGAGGGAGGAACTAATGGCATACATAGACTGCTTCAGTGGAACCGCAGGCCTGATTAGGAGTGTAGTAAATGGTTTCCAATCCTTTCCTTCAACTGCTTCTCTTATCCCCTAAGATTGAGCACTGGGAAGTATAAAAAATTGTTCCTATGAACAAGTCAGAAGCCATTACTTGTGAAGTGGTGTGTTTAGGGCAGAGCCCAGGGGCGGCTACCGTCTGTGGAAAGACAAAGGCATCCAGAGCTCTTGAAGACAAACATCTGGTGGGTTCTTAGCAGTGAGAGAGATGAACAATTTTCCTCAGGACCTGGAAGCATCTCTTACACAGCTTTCCCAGGCTGCACTGCGATGTAAAAATCAGAGAAGGAAAAAAAAATCAGACAAGGAATGGAACACCGAAATTCCAGCCAGACCTCAGTGTCTACCCAATTCCTTATCCTTAAGTGGACATAGCCATTTAGACATGTGTTGAGGTTGGGGGATCCAGTGGTTTCAAGCCCTCATCTCCCAACCAGACTCACAGGTGTCTTCCCCAGATCTAGGCCTTCACTTGTTTGTGGGGAGTTGTACTGTGAGGAGGCTGGCCCTGTGCCCCAGGCCTGTCCACACCCCCTCAGAGCCTAAGAAAGACCGTAGCTTATGGAGTCAGGCTTGGGTTCAAACCTCAGTTCCTCCCATTTATAGCCATGTGATCTGTTTCCAAGCCCTTCCTGCTCTATCTGTGACACACAGATGCTAACAGTACCCTTCTGGTGGGATTAAGTAAGCTCCTGTGGCCTCCAGCCCCAGTGCTTGTGGTGTTTGATGAAGGAGAGCTGTTGTCCAGCCCCTGACACAGCCTTGGCCTCTGATTCCCCTGGTTGTCTGTGGAAAGAGGAAAACAGGCCACGTGAGAGGGTAGGATAATTGAACCTTGTGTCCCCAAGAGCCAGCTCTCCTGCTCCAGTGCCCAAGGCACCCATCAGCACCCAGCCCAGCCCTGCTAAACCAACTCTGCCCGAAGTAGGTGTTGATGTGCATTGCCCTCCTCCGGCCACTTCCCACCCTCCATGCTAATGCTGGCCGAACAAGTCCAGGCCTTGTCTGCCCATGAACCACCCCACTTATACTCAGGAGAAAAGGAGAGGAGGGAGAAAAGCCAGCCTCTTTGATAAGCTGTGATATGAACTCCAGCATAACCCAACAGCTGTGATCTTTACAAGCCCGCTTCTGTGCTGGGAAGTAGCAAGTCTGAAGACACTCCACTCTGCCTGCCAACACGGCCTCTGGCCAGCATCCTTTGGCTTCATCAACTGTGCATTTTCCCCTCCTCTTCCTCCCTGCTGCCTTGCAAAGTGCACTTGCCAGAGAATGCTCTCATTTTTAACGAGCTACTGTGTGCTGTGAATGCAAGGGCCACAACCCAGTTGATAGTAGATGAGTCTCAAGCACCCTTCTAGGGGAAGGGGTACTCTTGATAAAGCAGGCATCCGAAGAGGATGAGCCAAGGCCCACATGGGAAAGGAGAGCACAGCCCCTGACCCAGAGATGCCCAGCATTAAGACCCTGGTCTTTCTGGTCCTGCTACCCCCCTTCATACAGACAGACAGGGAAGCCCATCCCACCAAATGCCCATACAGTCCCAAACATGTGTGCCCCCAGCTTCCTGAGTGCAGAAGGGACCTTAAATCAGGAAGAGGGGGGATAGGTGGAGTGAGGAGTTGATTGGCCACTGAGATGGCAAGGGGTAGGCAGCCCCTAGAAATGAGACTTGTTTGTAATTACAGAGACTAGGGAGGAGGTATCAGGAGAAGCAGTTCTCTCAGACCATAATTGGAAAATTCTACTTGGCATATGGGCTGACTCCCTCTCAAACCCAGCTCCCCTTATATCCTAGGTTCTTCCCAAGCTTCCCAGTCTTTGGAACCCCTTTGCCTGGGGAACCCTTCCCTTCAGCCTCGCCTGCTGGGGGCATTAGCCAGGCCTTCAAAAACCCATTCTGTTGATGTTGGTAGAAGCCAAAGTGAAGTGTCAGGGCTGTGCCCCCAGGCCCACTTACAAGTTTGGTGTAAAGAGTCCACTCACTTCTCTTCCCGTTGCTTTAATGGATTGCCTTCATTTGCTCAAAACAAAAATACATTGCTGCAACAGACCACCAACCTCTATCTGCCTGCTAACCAGTCCTGATCCTCCTATTAGGGTCCCAGGTGGGGTTTGATCTTTTATTAGTTTGCAGCGATATTGTGTTCCCAGCTGAAAGGAGGCAGGACACTGAACGAAGGATGAATGTCTGACATCCCTCTTGGAAGAAGGGTCTCTTCTTGCCAGCTTTAATTAAGATCTGCCCAGCTCCTTGTGTGCATCTTTTGGAGCTTTCCCCAGTTCCCTGCTCGCCACCCTGTGGGCTGGGGGGGGGGTGCTTTTGTTTCCATGCATGACAGCAAAGGGGAGTGTGCAGCAGAAGCCACTTTGCACAACCAGCCCCTTGGCTTCAGATCTCCTAATTGAAGGCAATGCTGTGACAACAGAAAGGGCAGGGAGGTCCATTCTGACACACAGAAAGGATTTCTGGTAGAAAATGTCATCAAATGTAAAAAGATGTCCTTGTGAAGGGCAAAATGTAAACACCATGACCCAGTCTATGTGTCCATTGTCCCTTAAACCAGGCTAGAACTGTCTAAGTTGTGGCCCTCCTCCTCCGAGCAGTCCCCATACCCTCATACCCACTGGCACGCCCTGTGAAAGGGCTGTCTTCTAGAAGATGAAAACCATGTGATGGCCTTGTTAAGCCAAGCTGGAATTAATTAAGTCCCCTTGGGGCCTGTGGGGAGGCGCAAAGTGCTGGCCAGAGGGAGCCCTGCACAGTGTGTTATGGAAGCATAGGAGCTGGAACTTCAAAGGGCAGTGCCCCCATTCACTTTGAACAGAGCAGTGGGAGGTCAGAGACCACGTAGGTGAACATGGGGTGGGGGGGGCATGTGTCCTTCAGCTAGCTGCCCCTAAGTCAGCTGTCTACCAATGTTTCCAGGAACTTGTTGGGGAGGGGAGGATTTGGCATCAGGTTGACCTTGGGGCCCACCCCATAGGCAAGCAGCATTTGGCTCCTCACCACAAGAAAGTGACACCTGCTTGGCACCTGCCCAGCCTCCCATGCCTCTAGAGCACCTTGTAGTCCACCCACCTGAGAGCTCTACCTCAGCTGCAGCCCATAGTGCAGGCAGTTGGCAGGGCTGGGTGTGATTGTCAGGAACCTGATAACGAATTTCCTGCTTGTGAACTTGTTTCCAGATGGACCTACAGTACTCTCTGGATCTGTTTAGACTTTACCTAAGGATGTCAGGAAACTTGGAAAGTTTTGACATTGGTAACTCAAACAGCTTGGTGAATTAACAAACAGCTGAAGTGTATAATAATGCAGCATCTTTAAAAAAAATGGCAGCAGGTTTGAAATCGGCCCCTAGAAGTCATTTTCCATCCTCCTGCCTTTCTTTTGGGAAGCTACATCACAGCCAGGACAGACAAGTGGTATCCATAGTTCCCAAGTGCTTGGAAACTCCTTCTGGAAAGACAGCTACCAAACGTATCCTGTCCTCCCATCATACAATGCATTTCCCAAAAGGCTCTTCCTTTGGTCCTGGGGCAGCACATGCTTCCTGGGCTGCCCCCTGAAGAGCCCTGTGAGGCTCTCCCTGCTTGCTCTTCGAGTGCTGGCTGCTAGCAGGTACAGAAATCACACCCTGGCTCCTAACTTACAAAAACACTAAGAAGAGTTCCTCTCATACGCATGTATGAATGGCCTCTGTAGCAGCTCCCCCCCAGAGAAGCCCCTTGGAACATGGGTGATGGTAACCCTTGGAGGGACCTGAACTGGGGGAATCATGTTGCTGAACTCCACCTCCATAGAAGGCAGTCTTCGTGGAAGGATGTTGGTCAGGCCAAATGTCTCTTCATAATTCAGGCTCAGAAGGCCCACCAAGGAAGCTCTTGGGATCTGAACTGGACAATGGAACTTTCTATAAAAGTTAATTGCTTCAGCTCTCAGGAGATTGTAGGCTTTGGGTGTGTTATTTTTGTCATCCTTGTGGCTTTTTTTTTTTGCATGTGTGATGTATGTGATGTGTGTGGCATATGCATGTGTGTGTGAAGTTGTGTGTACTCCATGTATGTACATGCAGAAACCAGAGGAGAACATTTGGTGCCCTCCTTTATTGCTTATCAACATATTTCCTTGAGACAGAATCTCTCAGCCTAGAACTTCCATTTTCAGTCAGTGAGCCCCAGGAATTCTCAGGTTTCTACCCCCTATAAGAAGGGGTTATGGTTGTTTGTGGTCATACCCAGCATTTTTTTTTCCTTACATGGGAAATTGAATTCAGGCAGCAAGCACTCTTAACTACTCACTGAGCCATCTCTCCAGCCCCTGTTGAGCATTTATTTTTACTGCCCTTGTAGCAAAAGCATTTACTTGACATTCCTCAAATTTTTGAATAATGATCTACAGAGGTGCCATACAGCCACACAAGACCCCAGAGCTGAGGCTTTCCTGCCAGGCATAGGGTCTTGTGTGTGAAAAGAGTGATGGCCAGGACATGTCTACTTGGAAATGCTGGCTGTGAGCACTAGCAGATAGGCTCAGAGACCGTGTGCTGACCCAGTCCTGCAGAGCCACATGAGATCTACCAGCTCAGAATGCACAGCTGGAAAGACCTGGCAAGTTCACATTATCCCTCTCAGAGAGGTGCAGTGACTGTTCCACAAAACAAGCAGATCAGACCTGGTGAGAAAGCCTGTGTCTCCCTATTTCCATATCACAGGGCTACATTCCATCTCGGCCAGACAGACTGCCCCTTGCGCAGAGGAAAGACTCATCTTGGAGAATGGTGACAGTGGTCTTTAAAGGGACCTGGCCCAGGGTGCTGAATGATAAACCCCACCAGAACTCTAGAAGGATCTTAGCCCTTACTCAAGAGTAATAGTGCTCTCTCGTACCATCCCTCTTGTGCCCGGGTTATCAACCTGTAGAGTAATCCACATAGAAACACCTTCTCACATTATGCCCTTTAGGCTCTGTCTGACTTAGCTGTAATGTCTACCACCCGCTCAGACAAGTGAAAAGCTGCGTCAATATGTCCTTCTGTCTGTCTTCTAGGCCCCCAGGCCCAGCCCACTTCCTGTTTCTTGGTTAGCCAGCATAATCTTGTACCTCCCTGACACTTTGATAGTGAATATCTCTCTTGGTCTGAGTCCCTCTGGCTGTTGCTCAAGAGGTTAAAGGCACTTGCTTGCAAAGCCTGGCCCACGTAAAGCCAGATGCACAAGGTGGCGCATGCATCTGGAGTTTGTTTTCAGTGGCCAGAAGCCCTGGTGCACCCATTTCCCCTCTCTCTCTCTCTCCTCTCTTTCTCTGCTTGCAAATAAATAAATAAAAATATTAAAAACAAAAAATAAATAAAGGAGGGCACATTTCACTCCCTCCTCCCAGGTCATTTATTTTTCCCTGGCTTATCACATTTGCTCAAGTCCTCCACATTGGCCCTGTTTAAGGCCAAGCTGAGATGGATTCAAGTGAACTCAGGTCAGCTCTTACTTTTTTTCTAGACTCCCATCAAGGGATTTGTGAGGCATCTTTTGCACTCTTGCCTTGCAGAAGTTTTTTGGTTTTTCAAGGTAAGGTCTCGCTCTAGCCCAGGCTGACCTGGAATTCATTCTTTAGTCTCAGGGTGGCCTCGAATCTGAAGTCATCCTCCTATCTCTGCCTCCCAAGTGCTGGGATCAAAGGTAATGCCTGCTTTAAAGTTGTTTTCTTAAGAGTGAAGTTTTATGTCTCTTTCTCACACTCCCTCAGTAAGGGTACCACATGCCCTGCACCCAACCCCAGCCACATACTCCAAGTCCAGCCCCATTTGTTTCTCCCATTTTGCCTTCTGCTTTGTCACCAGTAAACTCATGGCCTCAGGTGGGACCTTCTCACCCCAGACTGCTGTTTGCCAATCCAGTCCCTCCCACTTATCCAAATGAGAAGTCCTTACATGATTTCAGCTTGGTTTCACCCTCTCAAGTAAAGCTCCCCACACCCCGTTCTTAACCACATTACTTTTCTGCTTCCATGCTTCCTTTCCTCTCCTCCTTACATGGCAGCTTTTCTCCCCTCCATGCTACAGTGCCTTTTGTGAGTGTCAATCCAAAGAACAATGTACTATTAATAGGGCACAAGCCAGGCATGGTAGAGCATCCCTGTAATCCAGCACTTGGATAGCTGAGACAGAAGTGTTGCAGGTTTGAGGAGCAAAGGAGCCTTCCCCAGCTCTGGGCTTTGCTTAGGGGTTAAAGTGCCAGATATTCAATGGTCACTAGAAATTTCCAAGCCAATTGAGTCTGTTGCTTTGTGATTTACAAAGAATTGACAAGTGCAGGCCAGGCATGGTAGTGGACTCTGGAAGCTGAGGTAGGAGGATTACTGTGAGTTCACGGCTAGCTGAACTACAAAGTGAATTCCAGGTCAGCCTGGGCTAGAGTGAGACCTTACCCTGGGAAAAAAAAAAAAGAAAGAAAGAAAGTAAAACAGACAATTCCCAAGGTGGGAGGGGTCTTTAGCCAGTGGATCATGGATCCTTATACCTCTAGAGATGTAAATTAGGCATCAAGTCAGGGCAGATTAGATTGGTTATTTTGAATATACATGGAGATTGTACTCTTGGGGAATTGAGCATCAAGTCAGGTGGATTGAACTGGTTACTTTGAATGTTTATGGGGATTCTTGATTTTAAAAAAGAAAGAAAGAAAAATAAACAAGGTCACAAGGGCTGGTGCCAACATCTTGGTGAGTTGTGGTAAGTCAGGACATTTTGGAATTTAGTCCCTAGACTCTATTCTCTGGACTTGTCTTTAGATATTCTTTTGAACCGGGCGTGGTGGCGCATGCCTTTAATCTCAGCACTCGGGAGGCAGAGGTAGGAGGATCATCGTGAGTTCAAGGCCACCCTGAGACTACATAGTGAATTCCAGGTCAGCCTGGACTAGAGTGAGACCCTACCTCGAAAAACAATAATAAAATAAAATAGATATTCTTTTGAGCCCTTAACCCTGACTAAGTATCTACAAAATGGGGGCTAACTTGCTCCTAATTCCTATCAAGAGGATCTTAATTTCAAGGCCAGCTTGGGCTATCTAGACAACCTATCTCAATCAGAAAAGTACATAGATCATAAGTGTATTGTGGCTCAGCTAATTTTCTTTTTTTTTTTAATTGTCCATAATAAGTTACAATATTTAGTGGGCAAACAATGAGTTGTTATCCCCAATTCCCCGCTGCTCTCCCCTCCCCACTCTGCTGGATAACCTCCTCAATGGGTCGTCTGGATCAGTCCTTGTGACAGGGGACCATGGATAGCCTAGTATTCAGCCAGGTTCTCCTGGCCATGCTCAGCTAATTTTCACTAATTGTCAAATCCATGAGGAAATGCAAGCAACCTCCCAGCACCAAGAGGTCCTTTACTATCTCCTCTGCTGTCTGCTTCCCTCCTCCCCCACCCAGGTAGCCCATCCTACTTCTACACCAGTTGAAAGTTGAAGACCAGGAAGTTTTGAACTTCACACACTTTGTGCTCTTTTACAAACCCTGGTTTCCTTTGATCCACATTAGGTTTGTGTGGTTCACATTTTCATAGACTTACCACTGTATGAAGAGGCCATGCTGCATCTGTTCCAGTACTGATGGGCTTGTGAGTCATGTTCACTGGGGCAGGATTATGAGTGTCCTGTGTGTATTCACCTAAGGATTGTGGAATTGGCAAGTGGACATACATTCATGGTTCTGGGAGATACTGGGCAGAGTGCTTGCACCCACTTCCACTCCCATGGGCAACCATGTCTTCCCAGAACTTTGTGTCATCCATCAGTCTTCCATTTTAGCTATTGGGTAAATTCATATTTTTAATTCACATTTCGTTGTAGAAAATGAAGTAGAACTTTTCATAGCTTATTCATGCCTTTTGGATATCCTCTTATGGTAAGCCTATTCATCTCATTTTTTCCATTAAACTTTCAGTGCTTTTCTTAATGATTTGTAGAAGTTCTTTGTATAATCTGGACTCAAGTCTTTCCCAACTGCACATGCAGTGATTATCTTTTCCTGTTCTGTGGCTTTTATGATTTCCGTGCTTTTTCAAGGGATTAGGAGCTCCTGGGAAAGTCCCCTAGAGCTGTCCATTTCCAGTTGATTTTTGGGAAGCATTCCCAGGAAGCTGGACACAGAGCATAATCACCTCAAACCCAGAGGCATTATTTCTTAGCTCTGGCCAGGATCCTGAAGACCACCTAATCTGTCAGCCCTGTGGTCTCTGTCCTTCCAAGAGGGTAGAGTGGCAGCAGAATTAAAGCCGTAGGTGTGACCAATAGGCCACGAGAGAACAGGCAGTGAAGGGGTGGCCAGCACATAAGGAATGCCAAAAGACTCCCAGCCAGTCTTTTACATATGGCTTCCTTAATAACACCAAACCTAAGAGGAAGCATTCCAGGTAGTACTTGCTAGAGACTGGACCCTCAGACACCGGTCATCGTGGTTTATTCCTTTGCATATGGGGTTGGTGTGGAAGAAGCCAGCAATTCCTCTCAGATTCCATGTTGGCATCCCTTGCCAGTTACCTTCTCATTGCTGCAACAAAATACCCGACAAAAATTAGTTTAAGGGAGCTGAAGAGATGGCTCAGCAGTTAAAGGTGCTTGCTTGCAAAGCCTGACTACCCAGGTTCAATTCCCCAGTACCCACATAAGCCAGGTGCACAAAGTGGTACATGTATATGGAATTCATTTATAGTGGCAGAAGGCCCTGGCATGCCCATTTTCTCTCTCTGCCCACCTCTTTGTCTCTGTCTCTCTCTACTTCTTTCTCTATGTCTCTCTCTAATAAATAAATAAATTCTTAGGGGCTGGAAAGATTGCTTAGTGGTTAAAGGCACTTGCTTTTAAGGCCTGACCGCCCAGTTCAATTCCCTAGTACCCATATTAATCCAGACACACAAAGTGGCTCATGTATCTAGAGTTCATTTGTAATGACAGGAGGCTGTGGCACATCTATACTTACTTTCTCTCTCTCTCTC